>JAEBUS010000049.1:0-56801 GCA_023014475.1 Amanita pallidorosea
GAACATTCATACAATAATTCCGGTACACTAATACAAGAATCTTTGTCCATGATTGAAACTCCATCAGCCAGCAGCGCGGAGCGCTTGCCTACTGGCTGTCGCCAAAACCCTTCTCCTTGCCGTATTCTTTCCATTGCTCCTCAGTGAGCTCTTCCACCTTCAATTCCCGAATGCAGCCTTTTCCTTTCTCTTCTTATTAAACCGCTTTGGTTCAGGACAGTCCCTGGCAAAGTGTCCCTCTTCCGCAATTGTAGCACGCCCCTGTGCGTCGTTTCGCTTTATCAACATCCATGGCGTTTGGATCCCTACTGGATGTTGCCATAGTGGGCATGCTATGTTGAATTGGTGCCTTGCTTTCCTTGGCTACCGGTGTCTCCTTGTACTCGTTACGGCCCTTTTTCTCGCCGTATGCCTCTTTCGCCCTGCGATATACCCACGCCAATTGTACCGCCCGATCCTGAATGTTTTCAGGGATGCATCATCTGCTAAGTTCCCATGCCTGATCAATTCCGCACCCAGGGCAGGATTGATCCTATTCAGGAAATGATCTTTGAGCGCATTTTCCCCCATCCAACCAATGGTGACAACGCGTTGAACTTAATGATATAGTCTTCTATTGGAGTATTCCGTTGTTCCAATTTCATTAAGTCATCCGTTGCATGTTGTTTGGTTTCAGTAGACATGAAGAATTCATGCATCTCAGTTTTAAACGCTGCCAGGTTGTCCATGGATATTTGTTTACATTGGGTGGTCGTGTCCATTGCAACGGTTGATCTTCAGGTTGCAACGGAGCTCGGTGTCCGTTATTTACTTCTGCCCATGTAAGATCCGATGGATACCTTGTTGGAGCGCGCGCATGCTTCCCTTCATATTCCTCGTCCGCCTTTTGAATTTCTTGGAGTTTGACTCCAGCCCATTCCCCGCACGGTTTCCCTTCCCCTTTCTGGTACAATACAAACAGATGACGATGCGTCTCCGACTGTAGTTTCCTGCGCTAGCGTGAAATAGACTTCCATTGTGCGTAGCCAATTGTCCACTTGACTAGGATCGCCTTCAAAGTGATCTGGCATTTCGGCCTTTGTTAATGGAGCTGGTGTTGGTCGCGGATGCGTGTGTTGCCATTCTTCCAGAACATTAGTAAGAAGTTGCCCAAAGCCGTTGATGTAAGGACTTACATAAACGCATGGATCTGACGCTAAAGCCTCTGCGCCAAAACGACGCAATGTTCAGTACGACTGAACATCTGGATCCACATATATATAGAGATGTACGCCCAACCCCAGAGCGCGCGCGCCTCAACCGGGGAGTGGTCACGCCGACTCCTGGTGATTGTAACATAACCCCTTCCTCAAGGGGCGACGTCCCGGCGCCCCAGCCGGTCCGTCCGATTGCTATACATACTTGGTCGCAAGGGTACCATTTCTGGCTTAACCTTGATGGCTATGGATCCGGAGGAACTCGTGTGTCCAGACTAACGGCATCGACGCCCGACCGCAGCCGACCCGAACTGGTTCATTCATGATCTCCGACGTCACGGTCGTACAAGGCTCACTTCCACATGTGACCTCTCACGTGACTCTAATCAAATGGCACACTCGAGATTCGAACCCCACCACTGGGTACTGAACATTATGTAAGGACTTACATAAACGCATGGATCTGACGCTAAAGCCTCTGCGCCAAAACAACGCAATGTTCAGTACGACTGAACATCTGGATCCACATATATATAGAGATGTACACCCACCCCAGAGCGCGCGCGCCTCAACCGCCGGAGCGCTGCTTGCACGCGCTCAACCGGGGAGTGGTCACGCCGACTCCTGGTGATCGTAACAGTTGACGGTTGCCATCCTGGACTCCTCAATGTCGTCAATTTGCTGCTGCCTTTCTGCGACATCATCTTGATTTGTTCCGGTCAAGGGAATCTGCGGCGGCAAGGGGTGCGGCATAACTTGCGTGTATCCGATTAGGAAATCTCTAAGTCCCATGGCCATTTGGACCGTCCATTGAAAGGCGCCGACGTGGTAGCGGCCATACCCTTTGAGGATCCAATCCTCCATCTGAGTCCAAGCATTAAGACCCTGAGACACGCGTTCCACATGTATGCATCCTTCACGTCCATAAGTCTTTCGGGCTCTTACATTTGCCTGCAAGTCCCTCATACGACTGTCGAACTGGTAGATCTCCTGGATCTGCGGGTATGCCAGCCACTCAAACTTGTTCCAGTGCTGTTTCTTGAACATCACCAAATAGCAGAATCCCGGGATGTCCGGGTGTAGAATTTCACTACTCGATTTGGCTACAGGGTATGGATATGCGTGCTCTACTTCATTGGCTACTGTTCGACACCAATGGTCTATCTCTCGCCGCTTTTGTGCTTGGTCCAGATTACTTGGTCCCACTTCTATCATCCAGTCCTCCGCTGTTGTAACCGGTCCATCATGCCAGTTCCAATCGCCGCCGCGGGTACGCATGATTGCGTTGAACTCCGCCTTCTTGGCTTTGATGGCCTCGGCGCATGTGGGCACCTTTGGTGGCACAGGGGGTGGCGTTGATTGTTTTGACATTCGAGGCGGGGTAGATCCAGTGATCAAGTATAGTACAGGGTTGGGTTTGCTGACCCGTACAGGGATGCTGGATAGTTCCGCGTCGCCACCTTCACACTTGATGGACAGGGTTGACCCAGTGTAAGATCAGGCCTTCTTCTTTTTCATGTTTCGGCAAAAGAAGCCTTTGCCGCCCCATCGTGCACGCTTGTTGTATGTCCCCCTAGCAATCATTTCATCGATGCTGCCCCAGTCCCAGATATCGTCACCGTCCTCTATCCGGATCATGAATTCTTCCAGGACATGGAATCGGTCTCGTTGACAGTTGTCTTGGAGACTGAACCGAGCAAAGGGGTTTCGGAGCTCCGTGTTCCACGAAGCAATTCCCGTTACAGTGGGCCACTCCGGCCAATGGTACAAGTCATAATATTCGGGTTTGAACAAGTACATGTAGCAGTACCCGGGTTTTCGCCAATGATAGTTGGGGCGATCCGCATTCGTCGGGACCCTGGCAGTATGACCCGTTCCTGGTTCTCTACCCAATGATCGGTGTATTCTTTCTTGGTCCGAATTCCCCAATCAGCCAAGTGTAGATCCATGAAGTCATCCCATTCTGGGAGCATGACTCCATCATTGTCAAGCCCTGTGTGACCTTCCAAGGAGTTTGTTACGACTTTACAATTTTCTGGCGATTTTCCTATATTTTTATCTATTTTCTCTGGGGCCCTATGGACGCATAGGTATACAAGACTTGTAGGCGCCAACCCCTATGTCAAGGCGCCCATCGGTTAGGTCAGCGGTTAGTCAGCCAGGGCTGTGCTGATAAGAAGACAATAAGGACCGGATGGGGACACGGGCATCGCGGGAAGGTATAGATAGTCGCCATGGTTTCGTTGCTGCGCGCGCATAGCCCTAGGGGCATGAGGCTGCTGCGCACAGACCATGGTTGGGGTATATAAGGTGGTGCGTTGTAGGTAGGAGTCTCTAAGACTCTAGATAGTTTGCTCTCACCCAGCTTACTTATCTACTGTGTCAATAAACCTCTTTTCTTATCTCGTCTCAACGAGGCTTGTGGTTGTGTGGGATTAGTCCTAACATAATCTAGAGTCTTTACCACACCCTTCGTCGTCTGACACAGCGCCGAGCACGTCTTGCTCGTGTCGCTCACAGCGTCGGAGCGATCCATAAAACTATTCGTCTGACAGGGCGCTCGTTACACCAGAGACCGTCCTCAGCCTCGATCCGACAGTCAACAACGTGGTCACGACTGACTGCGGGACAACGCTGTCTACACAAAGGTTCTGAACGAGAGTAACGGCGTGCTGGGTTGTGGACCAGGCAGGGTCGCCCCGGGCAGTTACATCAGGACTTTCGGAAAAGCGCAAGGAACGCGCGAAGGCAATCATCAGTGGTGACCTGTATCAAGGCATACAGTCTGAGAACACCAATCACGTATCAGATCTAACCAATCTGAGCACGAGGACATCTCAGTGAAGCGCCGGGCAGCACCGCTTTTGGTCATTTGGTGGAATAAAATCGAACACTCGAGTGCGGGTGCGTTATTGACCGCATCGGGCAGTGACTGTATTCGGAAGTACAGTTACAGAAGAAGAGGCGACATCTCCCTACTTGGGACGTCTTATCGTTTTGGAACAATCTTGGACCTGGGATCTGAAACTATGGAACTTTCGTTCAACTACGTTTTGCCAAGGGCATCAATGTCCTTGATGGAGATCGGAATTGCTTTCGATCTAGAATGGGCGGCGGGGTGCCCTTTGCCCCAACAACGAACCGAGTCGGCCAAGCCGGTCGACTACCGACAAAACGATGCGCACGTTCGCGCATGGTACTACTGGCGCAAGGAGCAGCGCCGTTTAGAAAAGCTCAGGCTGCGCAGGGCAGCTTACGAACGACAGGTGCTTGAGGAAGCGGCCTTCCGAGAGCAGGAGGAGGCATGGGAAATACTCATGCAAGAGAAGCGCGAGGCGCTGCGACAAAAGAAAAAGTTCCAGCAGATGGAACGAGAACTGGAGGCTGATCGCCGAGTGCTCGAGCAGGTGCTTGAGCAGCTTGTGGACCAACCGGATGTTAGGGAGGCGGTGTTTGACTCCCCCCAATATGCTATTACTTCTCCAAGGGTTTAACGTGTTCACCCTGAAACACGACGGTTTAGTTTTGACGGCCAAAGAGCGGAATAAGTTGATGCATGCCTCGAATGGCAACATCAAGGTCAAGCACTCGGGCCGCATGACGCGGTATGCCCCGTATATGTACGAATGGAGGAAAAGTCCATCAAGCTCGTGTCCGGCTACGGAACCTAATTCTCTGGAAAATCACACCGGCCTGGACAATGATGGAGTCATGCTTCCAGAATGGGAGGACTTCATGGACTTGCACCTAGCCGATTGGGGAATCAGGACAAAACAGGAATACACGGAGCATTGGGTGGAAAACCAGGAACGGGTCGTGTTGCCTGGGGTCCCAACGAATGAGGACCGCCCAAATTATCATTGGCGCAAGTCCGGGTATTGCTACATGTATCTGTTCAAGCCGGAGTACTACGACCTCTATCATTGGCCACCTGGCCCACAGTCACCGAAATCGCCTCATGGAACACCGAGCTCCGAAACCCATTCGCCCGGTTCAGTCTCCAAGATAACTGCCAAAGGGACCGATTTCATGTACTCGAAGAGTTCATGATTCGGATAGAGGACGGCGACGACATTTGGGACTGGGGTAGCATCGACGAGATGATTGCTAGGGGAACGTACAATAAGCGAGCCCGATGGGGAGGGAAGGGCTTCTTCTGCCGTAACAAGAAAAAGAAGAAGGCCCGTTCATACACTGGATCGACCCTATCCATCAAATGCGAGGGTGGAGAGCGGAGTTATCCAGCGTCCCTGTACGTGTCAGCAAGCCTAACCCAGTCTTGTATTTGATCACCGGATCTACCCCGCCCAGGACCTCAAAGCAGTCTACGCCACCTCCGGTTCCACCGAAGGTTCCCACATACGCCGAAGCAATCAAAGCCAAGAAGGCGGAGTTCAACGCGATCATGCGTACCCGCGCGGCGATTGGAACTGGCATGATGGACCAGTTACAACGGCAGAGGACTGGATGATTGAGGCCGGACCCAGCAATTTGGATCAGGCGCAGAAACGACGAGAAATAGACCATTGGCGTCGGACAGTAGCCAATGAAGTAGAGCATGCGTATCCGTACCCTGTGGCTAGATATAGTAGTGAAATCTTACACCCGGACATCCCGGGATTCTGCTACTTGGTGATGTTTAAGAAGCAACACTGGAACAAGTTCGAATGGCCGGCATACCCGCAGATCCAAGAGATCTATCAGTTCGACCAGCGAATGAGAGATTTACAGGCAAATGTAAGAGCTCGAAAGACATATGGGCGCGAAGGATGCATCCATGTAGAACGTGTGTCTCAGGGTCTCAATGCCTGGACTCAAATGGAGGACTGGATTCTTAAAGGGTATGGTCGCTATCACATCGGTGCCTTTCAATGGACAGTTCAGATGGCCATGGGACTTAGAGATTTCCTAATCGGATACACGCAAGTTATGCCGCACCCCTTGCCGCCGCAAATTCCTTTGACTGGAACAAACCAGGATACTGTAGCACAAAGGCAACAGGAGATCGATGATATCGAGGAGTCACGGATGGCAACAGTTAATGGATTTGGCCAACTCCTCACTAATGTCCTGGAAGAGTGGCAACGTACGCATCCGCGTCCAACACCAGCCCCATTAACAAAGGCGGAAATGCCGGATCATTTTGAGGGTGATCCTAGTCAAGTTGACAACTGGTTGCGCACTATGGAAGTGTATTTCACACTGGCACGGGAAACAACGGTCCGAAGGCGCATTGTGATCTGTTTATACCGAACCCGAAAAGGAAAGGGAAATCGCGCAGGAGAATGGGCCGGAGTAAAGCTCCAAGAAATCCAAAAGGCAGATGAGGAGTATGAAGGAAAGCATGCGCGCCTCCGACAAGATATCCATCGGATCTTACATGGGCAGAGGTGAATAACGGACATCGAGCGCCTCTGCAACCTGAGGATCAGCCGCTACAATGGACGCGTCCACCCAATACAAATAAGTACCCATGGACAACCTGGGCGGCGTTCAAAACGGAAATGCATGAGTTTTTCATGTCTACGGAAACCAAGCAGCATGCGACGGATGACTTGATGAAATTGGAGCAACGAAACACCCCAATTGAAGATTACATCATCAAGTTCAACGCGCTATCACCATTGGTTGGATGGGGAGAAAATGCGCTCAAGGACCACTTCCTGAATAGAATTAATCCTGCCCTGGGGGCGGAATTGATCAGACATGGAAACCTAGCAGATGACGCATCTCTGAAAACGATCCAGGATCGGGCGGTGCAGTTAGCGCGGGTATATCGTAGGGCAAAGGAAGCATACGGCGAGAAGAAAAGCCGTAATGAGTACAAAGAAACACCGGTAGCCAAAGAAAGTAAGGCACCAATCCAACACAGCATGCCCACTATGTCGACATCCAGTAGGGATCCTAATGCAATGGATGTAGACAAAGCGAAACGACGCACAGGGGCATGCTTCAACTGTGGCAAAGAAGGACACTTTGCCAGGGACTGTCCGGAACCCAAACGGTTCAATAGGAAGGAAAAGGGAAAGGGCCGTATTCGGGAATTAAAGGTGGAAGAGCTCACTGAGGAGCAATGGAAGGAATACGGAAAGGAGAAGGGTTTTGGCGACAGCCAGTAGGCAAGCGCTCCGCGCTGCTGGCTGATAGAGTTTCGATTCAGGACAAGGACTCATGTATTAGTATACCAGACCTGCTATATGAATGTTCTTCACATGTCCATCGAATCCGAAACTTGAGTGTGAGCGTAAAACCTAGAATTCCAACTTGGTCACCTGCATGGGTACTAAGGCGGATTTGGCAACAGGACAAAGACACGGCAGTGCGGTGTCTGAAGGAATGGGTTCACAATAAACGACTTGACGAAGCAACTGAGAACTTGGTTAATGAATTAAACAACAATCAGAAACAGAGGCGTTGTGGAACCTAATACGGTTAAGACAGAGTGTCGTTAAAGCTTCAGGACGACAAGAAATGAACTTAAAAGGAACTATCACGACCATGGACACGGGAGCGCAAATTAATATTGTTGCGCTAGTAGACTCGGGATGTACAGGGTCATGCGTTAGTACCGAGTTTGTGGAACACAAAACTTAACAAACGAAAACTCCTTAGACCCATGCCAGTCTACAATGCAGATGGGACAAGAAATGCATTAGGCAGTCTGGAGTACATGGTCCAGTTCAAATTACGAATAGGAAGCCATGAAGAAGTCATCGAATGCGGGGTCGCAGGATTAGGGAAAACCGATATTTTCTTGGGGCACGATTGGCTGCAGCATCACAATCCGGTGATGGACTGGAAAAAGCAGGAAGTACGATTTACCAGATGCCCAGGAACATGTTGGGATCGTTCTCACGTTGAAAATCCAGAGGATGAGGTAGACCCAATGGAACCACTCGAGGAAGGGGAAAAACTCCTTGCAGTACACATAGGAGAACCGGAATTGAAAACTCGATCCGTAGCCACAGACATAGCGGCAAAGGAGGCAAAAGCGGCAACAAAACGTTCATTGGAAGAGGTGGTGCCAAAACATTATTTAGGGCATCGCAAGGTTTTTGAAAAAGAAACGTTTGATGAACTGCCACCGCGACGCCCTTGGGATCACGCGATTGAGCTAGTGCCTGGTTCAAAAGCAGTGGACTGCAAAATATATCCACTAAATAGGGACGAGCAAGTGCAATTAGATGAATTCCTTAAGGAGAACTTGGAGTCGGGACGTATTCAACCTAGTAAATCCCCGATGGCATCACCATTCTTTTTTGTCAAAAAGAAAGATGGAAAATTGCGACCAGTACAAGATTACAGACGGTTGAATGAGATGACAATTAAAAATCGGTATCCTTTACCACTTATTGGGGAATTAGTGGATAAATTGTCACAAGCCAAGGTCTTTTCAAAATGGACATCCGATGGGGCTATAACAACGTCCGTATTAAGCAAGGCGATGAATGGAAAGCGGCTTTTCGAACTAATCGGGGATTATTCGAACCACTCGTTATGTTCTTTGGATTAACAAACTGGCAACGTTCCAGACAATGATGAATGACATCTTCAGGCAAGAAATCGCGGAAGGATGGGTCGTCATATATATGGATGACATTTTGGTGTTCTCAAAGTCACAGGAGGAACATACTAAACATGTAAATCGAATTTTGGCCAAATTAGAAAACCACAAACTATCCCTTAAACCGGAAAAGTGCTGGTTTGATCAACCGCAAATCGATTTCCTGGTTTGGTTATTAGTACCGACTCCATTCGAATGGAAAAGGGCAAGGTCGAGGCAATTGCATCCTGGCCGGAACCGACCTGTAAAAAAGAGCTGCAACAATTCTTGGGTTTCATCAACTTTTACCGACGTTTTGTGCAAGGTTTCGCACAGGTGGCTAAGCCACTCACTAAGCTAACAGGCAAAGTTGACTGGTTGTGGACAGAAATTCAGTCTATGGCCTTCCAGGGACTGAAAGACCTTGTGGCGAGGGAGGTAGTCCTCAAAATTCCTGATGACGAGGGACAATTTCGAGTCGAAGTGGATGCCTCAGATTTTGCGATTGGTGGAATTTTGTCTCAACAAGGAAAGGACCAGCAATGGAGGCCGGTGGCGTTCATTTCTAAGGCCTTAAACGATGCAGAACGGAACTATGAGATCTACGATAAGGAAATGTTAGCGGTCATGCATGCATTCTATGAATGGTCCCATTATCTTAAAGGAGCAAAAGAAATTGTAGAGGTCTTAACGGATCATCAAAACCTTACATATTTCCGGAAGGCACAAAATCTGAACCGAAGACAGGCACGATGGGTCACAGATTTACAGGAATACAATTTTGTCATTAAACACCGTTCCGGAAAGTCCAACTCTAAGGCAGACTTGCTGTCTCGACGAGCCGGACATGCACGAGGGCAAAATGACAACGAAGGAGTTATCCTCCTTAAGGAACACCTGTTTGTACGACTTCTAGACGATGACCGGGCTGTTGATGAATTGTTAAAAGATGTGGCAAAAATTCCAAAGCGGCAATGGGAATCTCAAGTGCGCGAAGGATTGGAAAAAGGAGATCCGGACTACACCGTTAATAAAGGACTGGTGCAATGGAAGGGGCGAATTTATATACCCGCCAACAATCGACTTAGAGGAGAACTAATCGGATTAATTCACTCGTGGGGACATTCGGGAGTAGTCAAAACATTGGAGTTAATAACTCGGGATTATTGGTGGCCGAACATGCGCAAAGACATTGAAAAATACATCCCTGGATGTGAAACGTGTCAACGCGCTAAACCGGATCGACAGGCTAGAGCGGCACCACTTCACCCGAATGAGATTCCTTTAGAACCATGGGAAATCGTGTCCGTCGACTTAATTGGACCTTTACCGGAATCAAAGGGCAACGATATGGTCATGGTGGTAGTGGACCGATTCACTAAAAAGGCCTATTTCCTCCCGACAACGTCAACCATCACATCACAAGGAGTGGCAGTCTTGTTCCGAGATAATGTATTCCGAGAGCATGGAATTCCCAGGAAAGTCATCAGTGACCGGGGCCTCAGTTTGTTTCCAAGTTCATGGATGATTTATACGGAATGCTGGGCATCAAGGCGAACCGGTCTACCGCGTACCATCCACAGACAGATGGGCAAACAGAGCGTGTTAATCAGGAAGTCAAGGAATTCCTCACGATGTTTGTCAATCACCGACAGGACAACTGGAGTGATTGGCTTGCAGTAGCACAATTTTGTCACAATGATCGGGTACACGCATCAACAGGATATTCGCCGTTCTTCATGAATAATGGACGCCATCCCAACAAGGGCATAAATCCACTTCACACACCTACGGTCGTAGCAGTTGAGGAACTTGCCAAGCAGGTTGAGGATGTACATGCCAAGGCAACAGAAGCGCTGAATAAAACCGCTGAAACTATGAAAAGGCGGTATGATGAAAATAAGGCACCAGCACGAGAATACAAACCTGGCGACAAGGTTTATCTCAGCATGGAAAATCTGCCTACTATTCGCGCTACAAAAAAGCTTGATGGCAAGTTTGTCGGGCCCCTGGAGATTGTCAAGAAGGTTGGCGCATCCGCGTACCAGTTGAAAATACCGGCTTCATGGAAGGTGTATAACGTGTTCAACGAGATTCACCTCAAACCGTACAAGGAACCTGTTTTTCCCACTCAAAAGGATAAGGTAGCTCAACGAAAAGAGTTACAAATGGTGGAAGAATCGCAGGACGACGAATACGAGGTTGAAGAAGTCATGGACAGTCGAGTCAGTGGACGTGGCGGTGGACGTTTAGAATACCTAGTCAAGTGGAAAATTATCCTGTAGAGGAATCCACTTGGGAACCAGCGGAGAACCTTGATAATGCTAAAAGGAGGTTCAAAAATTCCACAAGGCAAATCCTAGCGCTCCGCGTCGACTCGTCAATGTACGCGACATGGATTATCGGTGGCAAATCATACTCAGGTGCATGTGCCCAAACGATTGTTTGGATGGGAAAATGGCAATTCGAGAGGGAATACCTCGAAAGCTACAACGGAACTGGCAGCGGTGGAAAGGCGACCGCAAATTGATTTATGATGAACGGATACGGACCAGGCTTTTGCAAGAGACCTTGCAAAAATTCCCAAGACGATATCCTCGCACTGACTTCCCGGGACGTGAAGTCTTAAGGGGGGGTCATGTTACGACTTTACAATTTTCTGGCGATTTTCCTATATTTTTATCTATTTTCTCTGGGGCCCTATGGACGCATAGGTATACAAGACTGTAGGCGCCAACCCCTATGTCAAGGCGCCCATCGGTTAGGTCAGCGGTTAGTCAGCCAGGCTGTGCCGATAAGAAGACAATAAGGACCGGATGGGGACACGGGCATCGCGGGAAGGTAGTAGATAGTCGCCATGGTTTCGTTGCTGCGCGCGCATAGCCCTAGGGGCATGAGGCTGCTGCGCACAGACCATGGTTGGGGTATATAAGGTGGTGCGTTGTAGGTAGGAGTCTCTAAGACTCTAGATAGTTTGCTCTCACCCAGCTTACTTATCTACTGTGTCAATATAAACCTCTTTTCCTATCTCGTCTCAACGAGGCTTGTGGGTTGTGTGGGATTAGTCCTAACAATGAGCCATCCTTCATTAATCATGTCCTGGAAGTATTCGTTCATCATGGTCTGAAACATCGAGGGCGAATTGCAAAGGCCGAAGAACATTACTGTTGGTTCATACAGCCCTCGGTTCGAATGAAGGCCGCTTTCCATTCATCGCCTTCTTTAATTCGGATGTTGTTATATCCCCAGTGCAAATCAAGTTTAGTGAAATAGTTTGCGCCTTCTAATTTCGTCATCAGGTCTGAAACTAGGGGTAATGGATAGGCGTTTTTGATCGTCCATTCATTAAGGTAACGATAGTCCTGGCAGGGTCTAAGGGTGCCGCTTTCTTTCTTTGAAACGAAGAAAAATGGTGATGCCTGTGGCGATTTGGATGGTCAAATATATCCTTTATTCAATTGCTCCTTAATCCATTCGTCGAGTGTTGACTGTTCTTTTAATGATAGTGGGTAGATTTTGCTAACTTTTGGCGTAAATCCCGTTTTGAGTTCAATTGCATGGTCCCATGGACGTGATGATGGGAAACACTCTGATGCCTTTTTCTCAAAGGTAGACTGCCAGGGAAGGTATTCGGTGTAAGACGGTTGGTGTTTCGTCGCGTTTTGCTTGTGTTCGAATGCCTGTGATGCTGATGTTTTTACTCTTATCCAGTATTCATCTTCTCCCCATTGTTGAGTATCTAGCGCTATATGCCAAATAGGTTTGTCATCTCTTGAATCGTCATTTATTTGGAGGGTTTTCTTTCGCCAATCAATAGTCGGATTATGCTTTTCCAGCCATGGTATTCCGAAGATGATTTCTTGATCCCCTAAATTCGTGATCCATAACCAATTATCATATGGTTTTCCATTGATAGAATAGGTCAGACGAGTTTGATGCGTGATCATGCCATTTTGATTAATTGTTCCGTCGGCGTTTTTGACTTTAATCGGTCATTTTAGTTCTTCTTTTGGCCAACCTTTTGATATGCGTTTGTCAATGAAGTTTCCTTCTGCTCCACAATCAATGAGGGCGGATATTTCAGCGGGTTTTATGTTCGTTTGCACAGTGATTGAGATCCGTTTATCATTATTGGATTGTACGAATACAGAATCAAGTGCTAACTGTTCAACTTTATGGAGGCGTCAACCGCTTTCTGGCGTCTCCTTCTTAAAACCCTCTGTTTCTAGTTCTTGGAGGGTATTCTCGCGCTCCTCGTCTGGGAGTGCTTTCAATAGTGCCCTAATGCGTTGGGCAGTTGATTCTTCTGAGGTCGTTTCCTCTATAGCTCTAATAGTGCGATTCTGAGGAGGGGTGATTTGTTGGGCGTCGTCTGGGCGTTCCCTTTGTTTGGGCAATCCCTGGATATGTGTCCCTGAGTTCCGCATCAGAAACACTTGCCGGTTTTCCAATATTCCTCCTTTTGGGCATCTGAAAGGCATCCAGTAGTTATGGCATTGACCCCTTTTGATCCTGATGCTGAGTTCCTCGAGTTTCGGTTAAATTTGAAACGTCTCTCCGTGTTTCCTGATCCGGAGGATCGGTTCATCAGTTTTCAGGGTTTCCCAAGCATTGTGTAGTCATTCCGCAGCATCATAGGCTGTTTCCATGTTGATAACTGCAGGGTTTTCGATGATTTTTGCTGTGACTGATGCTGGAGTCCTTTACAAAAATAGATTCGCTGCGCCATGAACCCTGTAATTCCGGTTGACTGAATAAGCGATCGGAATTTCTGAATGTAAGTGGGGATATCAATGTCTCCGCCCACTTTGACTTTATCTAGATCATTCAGGGTCCTGGCTGCGGTGTCTGATTCGCCCCAATCGGCTAAGAATCGCTTCTTGAAACTGCTGTAGTTATCTCAAGAGAGCGTCGTTCCTTCTTCCTTTTTCTTTCCTTTATCTGCAATTGCCTCGTCCAATTCCTCTCGGATATTGGATTTCCAATCATCTAATTCCTCTCCTAAGTGTAGGAAAACGTATTTGATCTTTTTCTTGGCAGTGGTAAATCGTTCCTCATCTAGATTGAAGGTGTCATCAAATGCATAGATGAAATGTTTCGCTTTGGATTGTTGTCCTTTGAATTTCTCAATGGAGATTCCCTTTATTCCTTTCGGAGGTGTTTCCTTTTCGTCTGCCATATCCTTTTTTGTTTCAGTTTCAGGTTCCTGTTTCGGTTCTGTTGCTTGTTTCAAGCTTTCTCCTTGTTTTGGTTCATTGTCAAAATCTAGATCCAGTTCAATCTGCTGTTGTTCCCTATATTGTTCCACTTGGCAAAAGTAGATTCCTCGAGTGCAGAGAAGACTCCGTCAGTTAGATCCTCGGTGTCTTGAAATTCGTGCCACCAAGTGAGCTCTGGTTCTTTGTTTGGTGGGAAGAATAATCGGCTATCTGAATTGTTTTCTTCGTTATGCCAATTAATCCAAGTTTCTGCTGGTAATTCTTCGTCAGGGTTTCCTTCTCTGTATTCTCCTTCGAAGAAACTATCTGGGACTCGTTGGTTCTTTTCTTAGTGGTTGAAACGTAGTACCACCCTTCGTTTGTTGTGGAAGGATAGACTTCCCTTCGTCCAAGGTAGTACTTTTGCCTATAACGAACGGAGTCGTTTGGCAGTCTGATCTGGGAGGTTCGGGTCTCAATGGTGTCTGGCTAGTGATGAAGCACTGAGCGATTCCTGAGTTCCAACTTGTGTTATGGATGATGCCCTCATCGTAGTTCGTTCTAAGTCAACAGCGACAAGCAGAGTCTCGGTCCGCTCCCAGTCACTGGACAAAGAATCTAGACGCTAAGTCAAACGATGACGAAGGTCTTGAGAACGATGAAGAAGAGCGTCGAGTTAAAGCGAGGTTGAGAGCAAAACTCGTCTAAGTTGGAACTGAGGTTACTCTAAGATACATGGGGTTTATATACGGTTTGAAGAACAAAGGAAACCATAAAAGGAATAAGGCTGTAGCTACTCGAGAAAGGAAATGTGAAAGTAGCTACAAAAGGAGATAGCGTCCAGGCTGTACACTGCGCAGTAATGATGGATGTGAAACGGTAAGACGGAACGAAAAGAGAACTGTAACACCATCCTACTCCCAATATCATATCACACAAGTAATATCATCCCCATCCTATGCAATAAGCTCTTTTTCCATTACGAGCCTATTCCCTCTGTCGCTTTTTGTCACACTTGTCACACACCTTACCACACGCCGTCCGCTATTCGACGTTGTCACATCACACACCACTGCCATTACTCCGTCGTGTCACAGCCCCACTTGCATTTCCGCTCTGCACACATTCTGCCACTAGGTCACGTGTCACAGCCCCACTTGCATTTCCGCTCCACACGCATTCTGCCACTAGGTCACACGTCACACCCACACTTAGCATTTTTGCTCCACGTGCGTCTTGTCACTAGGTCACGTGTCACAACCACACTTCGCATTTCTGCTCCGCGCGCATTTTGTCACTAGGTCACAGGTAACACACAAGTGCAAGCAGCCCTCTGGTTGGCAACGTTGGGACACTTCAACTAGCTCTCTCAACAAACCCCCTGTCTACACAGCAGCTTTGGCAGTGTAGTAATGTATTAACAAGTTTAGTCCAAAAAGACAAGGACTCACCTGATCCCTGGTTGATCTAATGGGCCCTGTCCCATACCAGTAGTAGTGCTCTTCTTCATAATGCTTGAACGCATCCTGGTCAAATGGTGCGTCCAAGTCCACTACATTGACGTGCCTCTTGAGATTTAGTGATGGTGGGGGGAGGATCCTCGAGAAAGCGTCAATGAAGGGCTCTCGATTAATGGGGGAGGGCGGTCTGTGGGGAAAGCAGCGTGGCCACTGGAAGGCCAATGGTATGAGGATTGGGCACTGGAGTACCAGGGCCCAATCGCCAAAAGGTGGTTCAGTGTCTGTTGGCATGATGCACTGTTGTGAGACTGCTGGCGTGGAGGAGGGGGAGGGCAGCAGAGAAAATTTGAAAGGCAACGGTTTTGAAGGCTGTCACAATAACTAAATTTAGCACGTCAAATGGTTGCGCGCATAGACTGACTTACCTCTCAAACCCAACACACTACAGACCTCCATGGATGGCAGTGACGTCTGAAAGTGACCATAGCAGGCCGCATTGAAGTGAAAGTGGCCATAGCAGGCCGTGTGAAAGCAGAAGCAACCATTGTAGGCATGTGAATGCCAAACCACTGAAAGTGGCATGTGACGTTTTGCTGATGTTGGGCCCTCATACATCTTGGAATAGATGCTTGTAGTATTGTAAATATTGTGTATAATGTTTATTTGAAGAAAATAGGCCAAGATCTCCAGGTGTAGCAAAAATAATGGGCAAAAAAACAGGCAATTGGCAAAAAGTGACTTCTGGGCAAACTTTAGAGTCCACATTTGTCACAAAAACCATATAGATGACATGTCTATGTATGTGACAGGGTCTACACAACTCTCCTGCACAAGACCATGGCCGTGGCATGCAGGACGGTGAGTTTGAGATGAGTGTGACAATGCATGTGAGGAGTGGAGTAAACTTTGAGTTGTGATAAGATATGGGTCCTTCCGGTAGGGCTCCTGAAGTTCAGTTCAGTTCGGTTCAGGGGCATTTTCAGCTGAACCAGAACCAGAACCAACCAGAACTGGCCTGAACTGAACCAGAACCAGAACTGAACCTGCCAGAACTGGTTCTGTCAGTTCAGTTCTGGTTCAGTTCTGGTTCGAACCAATGAACTGTGGGAAAATTCCCTTTTTAGTATATTTGAGGTGGCAATGGGCTTGGCAGGTTGTGGGCAGGTCAGCAGTGGGCTTCATCAGCAAACTTGGGGGCTCTCTGCAGAGGCCTCTGCAGCACTGTGGAGGTACCACAGAGCCCACAGGACCTGGAGATAAGGTATATGTTCTGTGCAGTACTGCCACAGTCTGCTGGCAGTCTGTGGCAGTCTGTGGCAGTCCAAGTAAATAACTGTTCCAACAAGCCACAGAGCCCCACAGAGTCCCACAGAGTCCCACAGAGCCTAGAGAAAAGGTATGTGTTCTGTGCAGTCTGCTGGTGTTGAAACTCTGACAGTTATAATAGTTACATTAGATTAGTTACATTCATTACAATAACTAATATAATGAACATCTTATCTAATCTATATCTAATCTATATCTTATCTAATAAGATAAGATTGAATAACTAATTAATTAAGTGTTTCATATTGAATCATAAATAGCTTACATAATATTAGTTATGTGACTTATGACTCACAATTATGACTCACAGTTATGACTCATTTATAGTCATAATGACTCATAATGACCCATACTTATGACTCATTTGGAGTCACAATGACTCATGATTATGACTCATGATTAGTCATAATGACTCATGTTTATGACTCATAATGACTCATACAACATCATATAGAAGGATATGATATCATATGGAATATCATAGAAGGATTATAAATAGAAGAAGACTCAGAATGACTCGTTTTAGGGACTGATATTATGTAATAGGTAGATTACACTGTACTTAGGTTAGGGTTTCTGAAACATATATAAGGAGGGCGTTCTGAGTGACTATCCCCTCAGTTTTCTAACAAACTAACTTTGAAGTAAGGCAAAGCACTACTACAAATGTAAGTAAATTGAATCTTACTTAGTCAGTGCTATGCGCTGCTGTCACTTGATTCAATAGCTGGCAGTCTGTGGCAGTCCAAGTAAATAATGTCAAAGCAACAACTGACAGGAGCACAGCAGAATAGTAGAGCTAAGTAAGTAACACTTACTTGTAGCTGTAGTTAGTCACTTAAGTCTGCTGTAGAGTGATCACTTAGTAGAACAGAGGATATAGATTGATGTCTAAGTACTGAGGTATTTATACAGTCTATCTACTGGTCTGATGTCAGCAATATTAGTAGCGCTGACTGATCATTTCTATTGTGCTTGATAATGCACAGTCATGCACATGGTGCGCTATTGTCTGAGTTTGACACATGTCAAACTCTATAATATCTGTCAAGATATTAATAGCAGTGAACTCTATAATTATGTCCACATGTACAAACATTGATTTTATGACAGATTAGATAAGATCAGTTTCATCCAAGATAAGATCGGATAGATCCAAGATGTTTCCCACGGTGTGGAACACATCATGTGTGTAATGGATTACATCCGTTTCAACAAATAACTGTTCCAACAAGCCACAGATGTTACAGTTCTCTTTTTGTTTCATCTCCTTGTCTCAGTGGATTGTTTCATACCCATCACTACTGTGCATTGTACAGCCCTTTTGTAGTTACTTTCATACTTCCTTTCTCAGATAACTACAGCTTTATTTCCCTTTACAGTTTTCCTTGTTCTCTAACATGTATATAAGTCCCATGTATTGTAGAGTAACCTCAGTTCCAACTTAGACAAGTTTTGCTCTCAACCTCGTTCAACTCCAAACACTCTTCTCTTTTGTCACTCTCAGGACCTTTGTCATCATTTGACTTAGCATCCAGACTCTTTGTCCAGTGGCTGGGAGCAGACTGAGACTCTGCTTGTCACTGTTGACTTAGAACAAACCATGATGAGGGCATTGTCCATAACACAAGTTGGAACTCAGGAATTGCTTAGTGCTTTGCCACTAGCCAGACATCATTGAGACCCAAACCTCCCAGATCAGACCGCTGAATGACTCTGTTTGTTACAGGCAGAAGTACTACCTTGGACAAAGGGAAGTTTACCCTTCTACAACAAACAAAGGTTGGTACTACGTCTCAACCACTAAGAAAAAGAACCAGCAAGTCCCAGAAAGTCTCTTCAAAGGAGAATACCAAGAGGAAGACCCCAACAAAGAACTACCAGTGGAAACTTGGATTATTTGGCATAATGAAGAAAACAACTCAGACAAGCAGTTGTTCTTCCCACCGAGTACAGAACCAGGGATCACTTGGTGGCACAAATTCTGAGACACAGAGGATTTAACAGATGGCGTTGTCTTTGCATTCGAAAAATCCACTTTTGCCAAGTGGAACAAATACACGGAACAGCAGCAGATTGAGTTAGATCTAGCCTTTGACAACGAACCGAAGCAAGGAGAAAGCTCAAAACAAGCAACAGTATTGAAACAGGAACCCAAAACCAAACTGAAAAAGAACATGGCAGACAAAAAGGAAACATCTCCAAAAGGAATAAAGGGAATCTCCATTGAGAAATTCAAAGGACAATGGTCCAAAGCAAGACATTTTATCTATGCATTCAATGATACCTTTGATCTAGATGAGGAACAATTTACCACTGGTAAAAAGAAGATCAAATACATTTTCCTACACTTAGGAGAGGAACTAGATGACTGGAAAGCCAATATCTGAGATGAATTGGACAGAGCAGTTGCAGAAAAAAGGAAAGAAAAGGGAAGGAGGAGTAACACTCTCTTGGGACACTTATAGCAGCTTCAAGAAATGATTCTTAGCTGACTGGGGTGAGTCAGACACTGCAGCTAGGACCCTGAACAATCTAGATAAAGTCAAAGTGGGCAGAGATATTGATATATTAACCAAAATAGAATGATCACTCATCTTACCTATTCCATCAATGGAAGAACATACAATAATTGGTTATGGATCACAAACCTAGGAAATCAAGAAATAATGTTCAGGATACCATGGTTGGAGTGACATAATCCCATTATTGATTGGCAAAAGAAAACCCTCCAAATGGATGATGATTCAAAGGATGATAAACTGATCTGGTGCATTGCACTAGATACTCAACAATGGGGAGAAGACAAATATTGGATTAGGGTAAAGATGTCTGCATCACAAGCATTTGAACATCAAGCAAAGCAAGACAAAACACCAACCATCCTACCAATCAAATACATCCCTTGGCAGTCTACCTTTGAGAAGAAAGCATCGGAATGCTTTCCATTATCATGCCCATGGGATCATGCAATTACAGGATTTACACCAAAAGTTAGCAAAATCAATCCACTATCGCTAAAAGAACAATCAACTCTTGACAATTGGATTAAGGAACAATTAGATAAAGGATATATTCAACCATCCAAATTGCCACAAGCATCACCATTTTTCTTTGTTTCAAAGAAAGAAAGTGGCACACTTAGACCTTGCCAGGACTATTGCTATCTTAATGAATGGACCATTAAGAATGCCTATCCATTACCCCTAGTTTCAGACCTAATGACTAAACTGGAAGGTGCAAATTATTTTACTTAACTTGATTTGTGCTGGGGCTATAACAACATTTGAATCACAGAAGGCAATAAATGGAAAGTGTCATGACCTGTTCTCAATGGTCAAAATCTCTAAGACATTTTTATTCTTTTTCTTGTATTTTACAATAGCTGTAGCCAAACATCTTAGTCAGGTTGGCGTCTATCTTATCTAGTCAGCGCTAAGATAATGATTAGATTAGATTAGATTAGATTAGATTAGGGATTACCGGACCAATGACTCATGAACTATGATTCAGGCTTACCAATGCGCAGCAATGGGGGCCGATTATGTTATATCTTTTACTCATATTTACTCAGTGTAGCTACTATTATTAGAGTGGTGCACAGACCACCCTTGTAGTATTAAACTGAGCAAGTAGCACCCAGAGTCCTCAGTCAAGTTCTCTTGGGTTTCCTTTCTACCCTCATCTCCTCCTCTCCTAAGTCTTCTGTTGGGGCCCTAAGGCATCACGCCAAGGGGTAGTCCTGATAGAAAGCTGCATTCATTACAAATTGTGGTTTATATGAACCTACAGTGATGTTCTTTGGCCTTTGCAATTCACCCTCAACATTCCAAACCATGATGAACAAATACTTCCAATGACATCTTGATTTGTGGGAAGACAAAGAAGGAAATACAAGAACAGACCAAACGAGGCATGGTCATCACACCTGGTCACATTCAGATGGACCCTGTTAAACTCACTGGCATCCAAGATTGGCCAACACCCACAACAGTCAAACAAGTTAGATCTTTCCTAGGATTCGGAAATTTCTATCAACAATTTATTGGAAATTTTGCTGCCATAGCAAAGCCATTGATGGATCTAACAAAGAAAGGTCTAACCTTCAATTGGATGCCTGATTGTCAGACTGCTTTTAACAAATTGAAACACAAATTTTTGTCTATTCCTGTCCTGCAAATGCCAGATCCCACAAGACCATTCATCCTTCAAATGGATGCTTCTAACAAAGCTACTGGAGCAGTATTGAAACAGGCCAATGCATGCAGATCTCTCCATCCTTGTGGTTTTATATCACATGCCTTAACAATGACAGAACAAAATTATCAAATCTATGATTGAGAATTACTTGCAATCATTAAAGGACTACAAGCATGGCAACATGTATTACACAGATCACCACACCCCTTGCAAGAGAATCACTGATGCATTAGGAATGGCAGACCTTTATATCTCTGAAATATTTAAATACTTTGGATTACCCAATGTACTCATCTCAGATCGAGGTCCACAATTCTCAGCTAAAGTCTTCCAAGAGATCAGAAAAATGTTAGGAATTGATCACAGAATGAGCACAGCCTATCATCCTCAGACCAATGGAGAAACAGAAAGAGTTAATCAAGAACTAGAAGTGTATCTCCAAATATTCTGTGCAAACAAAGCTCATACTTGGAAACAATTACTCCCAATCACTGAATTCACTCACAATAACCATCACCATGACTCAGTCAAAGATTCACCATTCCAACTCATGTATGGAACAAACCCTGTTGCGTTACCCACTGCTGTGCAGAAAATGACAACACGAGCAGCAGAAGAACAATTACAGTTATTACAAAAAGCTAGAGAAGAAGCACTCACTGCACATAAACTAGCTAGACAAATGGTTGCTAGATGAATCAGAGACAAGTCAATCAAATTCAAAATAGGAGACAAAGTTTGGCTTGAGAATAGGAACCTCAATATTCCTTACCAATCTAGGAAATTAGCACCAAAACAAGAAGGACCCTTTACTATTGAACAAGTACTAGGACCAGTGACGTATAAACTCAAACTTCCAAAACAATGGTGTATTCATCCAGTCTTTCACACATCACTCCTTATGCCATATAGGGAAACTGAAATGCATGGACCAAATTACACTGCTCCACCCCCTGATCTTTTAAATGGACAAGAAGAGTTTGAGGTTGAAGTGATTCTTGCACACCAAGAGCATGGAATGGGTTACCAATATTTGGTTAAAAGGAAAAACTACAGTCTGAACGACAACTCCTGGGAACCTGAATGCAATTTGAGCAATGCTGCAGACATCCTGCAAGCATATAAACTGAGAAGGCAATTGTAAAACACCCATGTCTCACTACCAAAACTGATGAATCCTCAAACAAAACATCCATTACACAAAGAAATACTGTTCCACTCAAGGATGGTATTTCCCAAAACTATATAAAAGATTTAGAGTTCAGATCATGAACTCCCCCAGACAACCATCACTTGGAACTTGAAATACCATCAGAACTCAAGCAACTTGATATACTGGGTACAGAGCTCCCAGGTTAACAGCCAGACACTTAGCGCACCCTCAAGGACACATTGAAATTCCATTCAACACCCATCTTCACTATCTTCCAAAATACATGGATCTCACATTTGACCCTGAAGAACTCCCATGCTACCCTGATGCCAAATCACCTTATCTTCCCTTGCCCAATGTACCCCTGGTCCACACATACAATATCTATTCAGAAACAGCCCTTCATAGAGAAAATCCTACTGCTTACAAACTTTCTCAAGGAATACTACAAGCAAGGAAAGAACTAGAGATTTTCCAATGGGTATTGATTCAGAACATCCCTGATGCAATACCCATGGCTCATAAAAGCGCACTTGATAGCCTGGACTTTCTTGACACATATACTGGTATGCCCATACATACAGTACCTAATTCACCTAGAAGTGCTATGCCATGACCCCTTATCCCTGATGCCACTGGGAACAAACAAGAAGATGGATCAGAAGTATCTGATGGAGAAATCAAGTATATCCCACATCCAGAACAGGTTCCTACACTGTATTACCAATTCACGGATGAAGAACTCCAAATGACTCCTCTGGATGACACACCCTTTGAATAAAAGGGAACTCAAGCCCTTCCAACCAATTCATTATCCAAACTGCCCAAACACAATGTTCACTTTCTTTGTTGTTGTTGCCTACCTCATCACCTTTGTCTTCACCTTGCTGGTCACTGCATGTGGCCATTATTACATTGAACCCATTGCTGCCCTCTTGTTATGAGCTCACGCCCCTAAGCACAACCCACACATCCCCCCTAGGGGGCCCACAGGCCTCGTCGCTGGCCAGAGGATAGAAAGGAGATGGAACGCAGATAGATTGGGGTAGAGAGAAACTATCTGAAGTCTGGGAGACTTCAGCTACACTGTACCTACTTATATACTACTCTATGAGGACCCCTTGCAACTCCCAGACCCACCAGCACTCCCTCACTCTGACTCACTCTTATTGTTCTTGGTGAGCATGTGCTTGGGCACTGCCACAGTTGCTGCGTGTATGAGTGCATATGGGCGTGGCCGCTCTGACTCCACTCATAGACCTCTTCTGGACTGCTCTAGACCCTGACCATAAGGAGCAATGCCTTGAGGCATTGTGCGTTCCCATCGCGATCCTTTATAGACATGCGCGCTGTCTTGCACCTTCGTCTGATGCGTGATGGCTTGATGTGCTGATCCTCTTGATGCACTGATGCTGGGTGTGATGCCATCAAGGTGGCGATCCACCTTCCTAGTCTGGCCGTCCTTCTGTATATAGTATTGGATGGTTTCTCCAACCATTGTCTTGCCCTCTGGTGAGCGCTCCCATGTGCTGACTCAACCATTGGTATCCCATAGTGTCCCATAAGGCCCCAGGCCTGTTATAACATGTATAGAAGTCATCCCAGATGACTGTAGAGTAAACTGAAATTGAGGGGCTAGGATTGCGATCCTAACACCTCTACCCTTTCCTCACTGCTGCCCACAACTTGCCCCTCGAAGCTTTTGTCACCACCAATGTCACCATTGATGATTTCAACTTCACCGACCTCCCAGAGCTTCACAAACACCCCACTGAGCTCAAAGACCTTGTTGTCATCCCTTTGTCCCCACTCCCCCTGTCATCATCCATACCTGCAATGCCATGCTTGACAACATCAGTGACAACCTTGCCACCCTCCTCACTTACTTCAATCTCTTTTCCAAACCACTTGACTTTGTCACTGCCCTCACACTGTACCATTTCCTTTTACAATTCCTTTGTTCTCCAAACATATATAAACCCATGCATGTATTGTAGTACCTCAGTTCCAACTTAGACAAGTATTGCTCTCAACATTGCTTGACCTCAATGCTCTTCTCTCTTCATTGTTCTCAAGACCTTTGTCATCATTTGACTTAGCATCTAGACTCGGCTGGGAGCAGACTGAGACTCTGCTTGTCACTGTTGGCTTAGAACAAACCATGACAAGGGCATCATCTGCAACAGAGAGCATGCTGATATTGATATCACAACTGCAGAAGGTCAACATACACTGGTAAAGATGGTTGTTGTTGATGGAATTGTCATGGGGCACACAGTAAACTTGATCATCAGGAGAAAAAATCAATGTTAAACTCATCACCAGTATTGTGCATATGAAGATTGTATATCTGATTTGGCTAATGCACATGGTGGTGTGTATTGTGCGATATACATGGAAGAAAATGTCATGCTGCAAATTGCAGCAATGATAAGGTAGTAGGGACACAAGCCTGTAGATGGCACTGAGGCAAATGGCAACAACATCTTATCAACCACAGGCAGCAAACATTGGGTGGATACAGAAGAGCATTGAGGAGGCCAGATGAAACATGGCCTTGGATGCCAGAAAATTGACAGAATCAACATCCACATGATCAACCAGAGCCATCAAATAGAAGAGTTGTCAGAGATTGTTTCATTCCACCAAGAGTATATTGTGTGGAAACTATATGTGCACCATGTGGTGTAGTAATTACATGGGATAAGTTTTTCAAGGCAGAATCTACAACAAATATATTGGACTTCCTGGCACATGTCTATCCAACAGAGGAATCAAGGCCATCTTATATTTGCATTGACAAAGCATGTCTAGTGCTAAGATCCTGTGTAGCAACTTGAAGTTGGGAAACATGGAAAAAAACAAGTAGATTAATTGTTGACACTTATCACTACACCAATCACAGTGATGCAGATATACTATGTTGTACATGATGCAATCCTTCACCTACAGATGGCTCTGCACCAAACTTGGTAGTAGTTGAGTCTGATTCACAGGGTGGACATCATTATAAGCAAGCATTCAATACACAGGCTTGTGAGCAATTGAATGCTTGGCTTGGTGGCTTTGAACAAATCTTGGAAAGAATGACTGCTACAAACTTTAACTGGTTCTTGCACATAATGCTGGTGTACCATACTAGCCAGGTCATGGAGAGACAATTGAGAATGAGCATTGATGATGGTGGTGATGAGGATGAGGATGAGGATGAGGATGAGGATGAGGATGAGGATGAGGATGAGGATGAGGATGAGGATGAGGATGAGGATGAGGATGAGGATGAGGATGAGGATGAGGATGAGGATGAGGATGAGGATGAGGATGAGGATGAGGATGAGGTGGTAGAGGAAGGAGGGCACAATGTCATTACAAATGTAAATAGAATTGAAATAAAGTTGTGGAATCCACTAGGAACTGCTGGGAATGGCTAGGAACATGGCAGGAAGTCTTCAGTGGTAGGTTCCCATCAAGATATGACTTCACTGGGAATGCACTGGGAATGAGGTGGGAATGAGTGGGAATGTGCTAGGACCATAGTGGACCAACTGGGAAATCACTGGGAATCTGCTGGGAATTGCTGAGAATCCCAGGAGTCTACTAGGAGTCCACTAGGAACCATGGCTCAGTGGAAATACCTGATATAGACAGGGCCAGATCAGAAGTCACTTGTACACAAGTCAAGTGGCATATGCAACTGTGCCTTGGTTCAACTAGTGAACTAGAGAGACTGGTTACCATTTCAGGTTCAGAACCACTTTTACCTGAGGCTTTTGATGAAATCATGCAGCAAACCTGAAAGGATCCTGTATATCATCTAGCTATATGTGGACTTGAGCTGCATTGATCTTGGGAAATGTGGCAAGATGGTTATGGCACTCATCATCATGCAGGCACATGACAAGGCAGTGCATGAGCATTGCAGAAGATGGATATCAATTGATGAATTCATGGCTGCCCTACTGCCAACTGGTGCACATCAGGATTTGTGTCAATGTTTGCCAGTATTTTGGTGTGCACAAGAAAATATAAATTTACAAGAGATGTTCAAGGACTATCATATGTGTTACAGTTCTCCTTTCATATCAGTTCCTTGACTCAGCAGACCACCTTATTTTATCATCATTACTCATACAGCTGTGCATTACATAGCTTGGATGCTTATCTCCTTTCATAGCTTCTTTTGTATTCCCTTTCTAAGATAGCTATTATACCTTTTCCTTTTATAGTTTCCATTGTTCTCTAATCGTATATAAGCCCCATGTACAGTAGAGTAACCTCAGTTCCAACTTAGACAAGTATTGCTCTCAACATTGCTTGATCTTGACATTCTTCTCTCTTCATTGTTCTCAAGACCTTTGTCATCATTTGACTTAGCATCTAGACTTCTTGTCCAGTGGCTGGGAGTGGACTGAGACTCTGCTTGCTGCTGTTGACTTAGAACAAATCACAACAAGGGCATCATCCATAACAATATGTGGTTCAACCATGTCATTAGGGTTGAAGATGCATGTGTGATCTTGGTCAACAGGTAGTGTGCAAACAGACCCAAGATGGCAAGTCAAGAACAATGTAAAACACACTGATAATATCAGTCCAGTGTTGTTGAGTAACATGGATCCATTCAAGCTGGGCTGTTAGGATCGCAATCCTAGCCCTCAAATTTGGTTTTGCCTTACAGTCATCTGGGATGACTTCTATACATGTTATAACAGGCCTGGGGCCTTATGGGACACTATGGGACACCAACGGTTGAGTCAGTGCATGGGAGCGCTCACCAGAGGGCAAGACAATGGTTGGAAGAACCAGCCAATACTATATACAGAAGGACGGCTGGACTAGGAAGGTGGATCGCCACCTTGATGGCATCACACTCAGCATCAGTGCATCAGGAGGATCAGCGCATCAAGCCATCACGCATCAGACGAAGGCGCAAGACAGCATGCATGTCTATAAAGGATCGCAATGGGAACGCACAATGCCTCAAGGCATTGCTCCTTATGGTCAGGGTCTAGAGCAGTCCAGAAGAGGTCTATGAGTGGAGTCAGAGCGGCCGCGCCCATATGCGCTCATATGCGCAGCAACTGTGGCAGCGCCCAAGCACATGCTCACCAAGAACAATAAGAGTGAGTCAGACTGGGGGAGTGCCGGTGGGTCTAGGAGTCGCGAGGGGTCCTCATAGAGTAGTATATAAGTAGGTACAATGTAGCTGAAGTCTCCCCAGACTTCAGATAGTTTATCTCTACCCCAATCTATCCCAGTGTCGTCTCCTTTCTACTCTCTGGCCAGCGACGAGGCCTGTGGGCTCCCTAGGGGGGATTGTAAGGTTGTGGTTAGGGGCATGAGCTCATGACATGGGCCTCTTTGATGAAAATGAAGGACTGTCACTTCCTGTCATTCAAATAGTCTTTCCCTTGCAGCTCAGAACTCTGCTGTGTGCTTTCCTCTTGACATTATTTCAATAAATTTACTACATTTGATGTCTGGTGTGCAGGCCTGTCAAAAAATTCATTCCAGGCAATTGGCAATAATGTGCACTCATATCAAGTTCTACTGGATCATTCACTTCACCCTTGTGATGTATTCAATTTGCAAGAGATGATGAGATGACTCCAATAGATGATCTCACAAAGACTTTAAGATCAAATCAAAGGTGGAAGATGGCAGCATTGGCTATGTCCTCAGATGATATGCAACAGCACATATAACTTTTCTCTGATTAAATAAATTCATGATATGATGACATCAGTTTCATATGTCACTGCTGACATTCATTGAGGACAGCCTCTGCTTCTTGTTCAAAATGATTGCCCACCAATACAGGAGATAAGGACATAATAGGGACATGTGATAAAGTCAAATCAAATCATTATACAAATGATTATTGCATGGACCAACATCTATGAGAGCAAATTCATTGTTTTTGTTGAACTCCATTGTGACCAGCAAATGTTCCAGCTAGGAGGTGCTCTATCTGAATTTTATCATACACGCCACATTAAGCACATAGAATATGGAGTAGAGAAGATGCCCAATATCAAGTTCTATGACCACAGTGTCAAAACTCTGATAGTTATTATAATAGTTACATTAAGATTAGTTACATTCATTACATTAACTAATGTAATGAACATTTATCTTATCTATAGATGCAGAGACAAAGTGACCAGGTCAACCATTGACACCCATTTCATGCTCAAATTCACTCACTTCCTGAGGACACAGAAACAAAGCAACCAGGTCAGCCATTGACAACCATTCCATGCTCAAATTCACTCACAAACTGAGGACGCAGAAACAAAGTGACCAGGTCAGCCATCGACACCCATTTCATGCTCAAATTCAGTCAGTGCCTGAAGACACAGAAACAAAGTGACCAGGTCAGCCATTGACACCCATTTCATACTTAAACTCCTCACTTCCTGAGGACACAGAAACAAAGTGACAAGGTCAGCCATGACACCCAGACACCCATTTCATGCTCAAAATCACTCACTCGCTGAGGACACAGAAACAAATTGACAAGGTCAGCCATTGACACCCATTTCATACTTAAAATCACTCACAAGCTGAGGACACAGAAACACAGTGACCAGGTCAGGCATGACACCCAGACACCCATTTCATGCTCAAAATCACTCACTTGCTGGGGACACAGAAACAAATTGACAAGGTCAGCCATTGACACCCATTTCATACTTAAAATTACTCACAAGCTGAGGACACAGAAACACAGTGACCATGTCAGCCATGACAGACACCCATTTCATGCTCAAAATCACTCACTCGCTGAGGACACAGAGACAAAATGACCAGGTCGGCCATTGACACCCATTTCATGCTCAAAATCACTCACTGTCTGAGGACACAGAAACAAAGTGACCAGGTCAACCATTGACACCCATTTCATGCTCAAATTCACTCACTGTCTGAGGACACAGAAACAAAGTGACCAGGTCAACCATTGACACCCATTTTATGCTCAAATTCACTCACTGCCTGAGGATGCAGAGACAAAGTGACCACATCAGCCATTGACACCCATTTCATGCTCAAATTGACTCACTTCCTGAGGACACAGAAACAAAGCGACCAGGTCAACCATTGACACCCATTTCATCCTTAAATTCACTCACTACCTGAGGATGCAGAGACAAAGTGACCAGGTCAGCCATTGACACCCATTTCATGCTCAAATTCACTCACTGCCTGAGGACGCAGAGACAAAGTGACCACATCAGCCATTGACACCCATTTCATGCTTAAATTCACTCACTTGCTGAGGACACAGAAACAAAGTGACTAGGTCAACCATTTCATGCTCAAAATCACTCACTGCCTGAGGATGCAGAGATGAAGTGACCCAGATCAGCCATTGACACCCATTTCATCCTCAAAACCACTCACAAGCTGAGGACACAGAAACAAAGTGACCAGGTCAGCCAATGACACCCATTGCATGCTCAAAATTGCTCACTTCCTGAGGACACAGAAACAAAGTGACCAGGTCAGCCATTGACACTCATTTCATCCTCAAATTGACTCACTTCCTGAGGACACAGAAACAAAGTGACTAGGTCAACCATTGACACCCATTTCATCCTCAAATTCACTCACTACCTGAGGATGCAGAGACAAAGTGACCAGGTCAGCCATTGACATCCATTTCATACTTAAAATCACTTGCTTCCTGAGGACACAAAAACACAGTGACCAGGGACACCCATATCATGCTCAAATTCACTCACTTGCTGAGGACACAGAAACAAAGTCACCAGGTCAGCCATTAACATCCATTTTCATGCTCAAATTCACTCACAAACTGAGGACACAGAAACAAAATGACCAGGTCAGCCATTGACATCCATTTCATACTTAAAATCACTCACTTCCTGAGGACACAGAAACAAAGTGACCAGGTCAGCAATTGACACCCATTTCATGCTCAGAACCACTCACTCGCTGAGGACACAGAAACAAAGTGACCAGGTCAGCCATTGACACCCATTTCATGCTCAAATTTACTCACAAACTGAGGACACAGAAACAAAGTGACCAGGTCAACCATTGACACCCATTTCATCCTCAAATTCACTCACTGCCTGAGGACACAGAAACAAAGTGACCAGGTCAACCATTGACACCCATTTCGTGCTCAAATTCACTCACTGCCTGAGGATGTAGAGACAAAGTGACCAGGTCAGCCATTGACACCCATTTCATCCTCAAATTCACTCACTTCCTGAGGACACAGAAACAAAGTGACCAGGTCAGCCATTGACATCCATTTCATACTTAAAATCACTCACTTCCTGAGGACACAGAAACAAAGTGACCAGGTCAGCCATTGACACCCAGACACCCATTTCATGCTCAAAATCACTCACTCGCTGAGGACACAGAAACAAAGTGACCAGGTCAGCCATTGACACCCATTTCATGCTCAAATTTACTCACTGTCTGAGGACACAGAAACAAAGTGACCAGGTCAGCCATTTGATCCTCACATTCACTCACTTGCTGAGGATGCAGAAACAAAGGGACCAAGTCAGTCATTGACACCCATTTCATCCACAAAATCACTCACTTCCTGAGGATGCAGAAACAAAGTGACAAGGTCAGATATTGACACCCATTTCACCCTCACATTTACTCACTTCCTGAGGATACAGAAGCAAAGTGACCAGGTCAGCCATGACACCCAGACACCCATTTCATGTCAAAATCTCTCACTTGCTGAGGATACAGAAACAAAGTGACCAGGTCAGCCATTGACACCTATTTCATGCTGAAAATCACACACTTGCTGAGGACACAGGAACAAAGGGACCAAGTCAGACATTGACACCCATTTCATCCACAAAATCACTTACTGACAAACACTGTTGGAATAGTGAGGTCACAATTAGTTGTAGACATCCTAAACCATATACCCTTGTCTTGACAATATGTATGCGGCGCAAATATCTGACATTATCCTCGTTGAGTTGTCGAGAATTTTGTCGAACAATCTCCTCCCTGCTGGATAATTGATACTGTCCTGAGCAATGCCAACTGAGATTAAAGCCATTAATTATGGATGATGATAGAAATTGAAAGTACTTCCCACTCGACCCAACCATCACCCACGGGAACTGATGCATTATAACCACATCTGGGACACTTCTTTGTGTTTGATTGAATGGATGTTCTCCGTCGTAAGATGATACTCATTTCGAGTGTCATTCCCGACACAACATGGATGGGGAACTCTAATGGATCAATCGATTTGTTATTATGGAGCATCCTGAAGTCTTGTCGCTCTATAAACTCGTGGCCGGCACTACCCTTGCAGACCTCGCTGATGAAAATACAGAAATCCTAACATACAAATATGCATGAGCTAATGCCGATGTGCTTGCGATCACACCTTACCTGCCATGCGGAGCAGAATATTGTCGGAACCGGTATGTTTCGTCCCAAATGATCAACTACTGTAACCTTACTGACTTGTATGTGGCGTAGGAAAGAGGGCCTTGTTGTAATAGACGATTGAAATCTGCGAAAGATATATTCTGTGCACGCACGCTGCTTCCAAAGGCGCGCAATGAAGCACTAATAACCCACTGTTTTAGCAACGCCATGGCATGGAATGAAGGCAAGACGTACGAGTCTAATGGCCGTAAGCACTGGCCTAGCGACTTCTGACAATCCGATAATTTATCTCTCCATACACGTATTTCGCCTAATTCACCCCCGCCTCCCAACACTCGACTCAAGGAAAAAAATCGGTGCATTGACTTGACATCCCGTTGATAACCTCTGATGGTATTTAACAAATTTCGTAAAACATCAATGCACCGTGCCCTCTCCTCGCTAATAGTGCGTGAAAGTATTCGACCTATTGGCGTACACTGATATGCTTCGATTGCCAGTCCACCGAGGTCTAGCGTTTGCTTCAGGTCCTCAGATCCTCCTTCAGATTACGGAACTGATCAGAGGCAGGCGATTGAATGATTTCGACGATGAGACGAGCAGCAACGAAGCATGAATCACTGGCTGAAGAGCGGAAAGTGGGACGAAGACTATTCCTCGGGATGTCGCCCCGGAATGGGGGTGTGATTCAGATTCAGCGACTGGACAAACCCGAGGCTGATGATAAGTGATATTGGTCTGGTAGACAATGGAATTGCTGATGTGGTTGTGTCCAATATCGGAATCGCTGATGATGGTCTGATCCTGGATGGTGGAATGGGCAGTGATGATCTGATCGTGGCCACATCATTGAAGTCAGAATGGTCGATGTGGGTGTGTGCAGCACCCTTGAAGATGGGCATGGTGTGGGGACAGAAGGGACACGGTCAACACGAGGCTAGGTGTGACATGTGACCGCCCGAGAATGGAATAACTTACGCCTTCCCAGCCTCTTCGCCACGCCCCTCCCGCCCCTCCCAGCTCTCCTGCCAGCCCAATAAGTAGGCGTTTGGATTTGTGCCATCATGATCCAGTGACTGCGACTCCGCCCTGACGCTGCATGCATCCAATACCATCCGCCACCTCCATCCACCTCTCATACCCCAGCACTGCCCGCATCCGGCCCGTGCAGCCTACCGTACTGAGCGCAGAGGGTAGAGTGTGGACCATGGTTACCGGTTGCGGTGCTGGAGGGACCTCCACTGGCTTGCTAGTTCTTGGCGTTGAAATCAAGTCAACACCAAACCCATCCAAATTGAGATGCCTTCTGCCCGCGTCACGACCGTCGTCTGAAAATGCCAGTGTTGGCGCGATGTCAGATTGTTCACTACTTTCCAGACCACGGCTGACACTTCTAGGTCATCATCCAGCCATTCGACGAGAGCACCCACTCTTTCGTTTATATAAATGGTTTACAAACCGAGCTATTCATGGAATGCTCGACTTTGATTATTCATGCTGCCGTCGGCTCGCTCTGTAGCTGCCATGATTTATCCTTTCTGTGGCCATCACATTCAGAAGTTCTACTAGGGTACCAAGGAGACGCGTGAAGGCGGCGGTCGCGAAGCACCCTGACGTTGATATTGTCGTCAACTCTGTCAGTAGCCGTAGCGTCTACAGCAGCGCGTTGGAGTGCTTGACTTATCCTCAATCAAAGCATCGCGTCGATCGCTGAGGGTGTTCCTGTGTGGCACGCGGGAGAAATTATTTGGAAGTCGAAGGAGACGGGCGTTCTCCATCAACCCCGCAACCATAGTCAACCGCATGAAACGTGCTTTTGACTTTATGAGGTCTCTTCGAAGCTCTACCCCCCCTGATTCCGTCGGTCACGTATCAAAGCCCGGGGCTATGTCCAACGAGCTCAACACACCTCACCGATGGTGCCTACCTGCGTCAAGATGTTTAGACCGAAGTGCAGTTCGGCCACGCAAGCAGGATGGCGAACAGCAATAAGGAAATGGCCGATGCTAAGAATCGCGCCATGAGGGGATTCGAGGAGTTGGTTCATCTTTCGTCAATCAGCTGGTTTATTAACCGTTTACATAAAAGGTGACGAAAGACAAATCAAAGTTCCCACAAGGAGGATGAGATGGACGAACACATCAAGGTTGGTGTTTAGTTTTTTGACTGGAGTGCGACTAGTCGACTGAGCGAGTGATGCAGATTGCTTGATCAGAAGCGTCCACTTTACCGTCACCTTTCTCAGCCTCGTGTCCTGGGCAAGATCCAAAAAGTACCCTTTTCTGTTATCTCGTCATGTTTTCTATATTTCTTGTCGCGCTCTCGAGGTTGTGCAGGTCAGTTACCGCCATTATATGAATGAATAAAGTTATTTTTCCCTATTGTATGTGTGCAACATGTGATTATAGGATATCGTCAGTTGCAACGCCAATCTGAGTACTGGGTACCACCTATGCCAACGGTGGACTCTATACCGCCTACAACTGTCCAATACGCTGAGACACGGGCTGCCGAAAGAGAACAAGGACGCGTTTCTGGTGGACGTTTTGCCAGGCGACCAGGACCCGCTGTGTGCGCTGGATGTGGGGCATGACACGTTGGGTGTGCTATGGATCATCTTGTGAGGGTTTTCGTTGGAGCATACTTACATGCGAGGGTGGGCTGACGATTGCACAGATCGGCGCGGTTGACGTTGCACACGATGCCGCTCCTCCGTTTTAGCTTCTCGTGACCCGAATTTTCAGTAGCACTACCGACGAAACCAGATCATGCCATACGTTCCATCGTGATTTTTTTCCATTGATATCCAAAGCGTCAGACGACGTGCTAGCGTATAGATAATGGGTGATGTTTGGACAATCCATGGCTCTCTGCTTGAAAACAGCCTCGACCCAACAAGTGACATGAGGTGGGTAAATGACGAGAACAGGATATTTCGAAGACTCGACACGGTCAGCCTTAGCAAATAGTAGAGTTTTGCATTTGACAAGCGAGATCTTCCCCAGCAATTGCATCACGCGTCCAAAACCTTGGGATCGCTTGCTTCAAGCTTCTACATGCAACACCGTCCCGTCATCACAAATCACTTTAAACCGTACTGTACCGACGACGGGCATGAGCATCAACTTCGCCCAAGAGGAACAACAACGTACGAATCGTATACGGCTCCCCCTTGTCTTTTCTTATACTCGTAAAGTAGACCGTCCCGGCAGATTTGGCCCCCTTGATCCGAAAACTGACGTCGATATTCCCTTGCAGCTGCCCAATCTACATATAACGCACACCAGTCAGTCAGTCAGCACCACAGACCACCTCTCTCTCTCTCTCTCCCACCCACCTGTCCCTTCACATACGGATCCCCGTTCAACCACCACTCTGGCTGCGGCCGGATCGCCTCCCCGAGCACCTCCCCCGCACGCCCGTCCATCCGCACCGCACGCATCACAGACCGAAATACAGAGCTAGAGATCCTCTCCTGGTTCGTCGCGTACGTCAGGAACCCAGCCCAGCTCCCGAGCGCGATGGCAGTGAGGGTCAACACGACCGGCCATCTTTTCTATAAGCAGGGATTAGCGTGAGCACGAGAACGAGAACGAGTACTATAGGGCACGAGCACGAATGGGGGTACCTGTGGTTGTGGGAGTTGTCGCGGAGGGTGAGGCTGCCAGGCGTAGTTCCGTCGCCCACACACGCGCAGACGCGGCCAGCAAAGTTTGGAGAAGCGAAAGGACATGCTGATATTATTATGTAAGCCTAGGCAGTCCCATTCTGCCCACCGCCGAATCCACCGGCGCCACCGGCCGCAGCGCCCCTCCTCGGCCGCCCTCCGCGCCTTCCGTACCCTCCCCACCCGCCCACATACGCTCCAGGACCCATAAGCCCTACTCCCCCTGGCTCCCCAAATGTCGCCACATTCCTCTTCCTCTCCTCCTCCTGCCGGCTCCGGCCAGACCCCCCACCTCGTCGCCCACGACCCCCTCGCCCCGCTTCGTTCCCCGCAGAAATAGACGGGTGCGTCGAGGACGAGAGCAGGTCAAAAAACGACTTGGACGGGTTATACGCCCCAGGCTTCTCCTTCTCCTTCCCCTCCCCATTCCCTCCAGCACCAGCCTCCGCATCTTCTTCGCCCTCCCCACGAGCCGCCTCATCCCCTCCGCCATTAACAACACCCGAACTCGCCCAGCCAGACGCAGCAGCCAAAGCAGCCTTGTCAAACTTTGCATTACTTCCCTCAAAATCAAAATCGGTCGCCGGCACCCTAATCTCCGTCACCCCAGTAGCGTTATAGCCATTTTCGCCCCGTCCACGTCCTCTTCGTCCGCCGTTACGCCCACCGCCGCCGGCGCCTCCACCAGCACCAACACCAGTACCAGCACCAGCACCAGCACCGTTACTGGCCACAGCGGCAGCAGCAGTCGAAGCAGCCGCACTAGAGACTCGCAAGTCTCCAATGGCGCGTTCAACCGTCTCGAGAGAGACAGCAGCGGAATGGACGGAATTGTTGTTGCTGCGCCTATTTTGCACCTGTTGCTGGCGGGTCTGCGTCTGCTGCGCAGACCCTGTATGCGCAGCCGACATCACAGACGCCATCGCGGAGGCGTTGTGGCATAGGCGGAGGCGCTAGCGGTTGTTGGGGCGTGCGGGTGTACTGCTGAGCAGGGATCTGTTGGGGTGGCGGAAGTGGAGGGCCAACTGCGGGTGGAGGGGGACCATAAGAAGGATATGGGACGCCGACGTCGTGTGCGGATGCCTAGTATATATATATATATATATATATATGGAAGAGGGTGTTGTCAGCGTCAGATCGAGTCATGCGTGAACGTGAACTCGGAAAGGATCAGAAGGAAGGCAACGGAGATATCCACACGAGGTTATTGCGCTCTCGGTTAAGAGTAATAGTTACATCCGTGTTGGTTTCATCATTCGGAGGGAGAGAGGTGATTGTGAATGTGATTGGAAAAAAGGGTTACTCACACCTAGCACAGCAGGGTCGTCATGCACACTTCTTCGCGGGGCAGGCTCGTCCACGGCCAGATCCTTGACCTCGGACGCACGGAAGATGATGTACTGATACGACTCTTGCACGGGCGGAATGAATTCCGCAGGCGGTCTGCACGGGGGAAGAAGCATGTCACCTCGCCAGAAAGGCCAACGAAATTGTTATGTGCTCACCGCCTCGTTTCTGTCCCCATAGAATACACTGCGCATATTGCACGTCAACAAGCACCGTTCTGGCATATAAATAAGCCTGCGCACCGTTTGAAAGCTGGATGGTGGAGGCAACAGTGTCAATGCCTGCCAAGATGCCTCTGTACCGGACATCGGAATGAGAAATGAGAGAAATGGGCTTTCTGAAGGGGCGAATGAGGCTCTGTGCTGACGCGGCGGGGGTATACTGACCCGATGAAGCTGAGAGCCATCGTTTGTTGAGGATGAAGAAAAAGTCAACTTGAACGAAAGAACAACCGTTCAGCTCACGCGTGTTGTCAAGTTCAAGCTCCGATGTCACGTCACGTCACGCTCATATCACCTATCATTTCAAAGGGCAAACTCGTTCACACGGCATGAAAAGCAATACGGGAAGCCGACGGCGGGATCTTGGCCTCAAAGAAGTTGCGTGTACCATTATTTTGCAGGCCCAGGTGTAAGAGATGAGAAGCATCAACGTTCTGGAGAAAAGGTGATGCAAGTACGAGTGAGGGTGTGATAGATCTAACTCTGTGAGGCAGAAATAGCTGACATGTGTAGTGATAATAAGGCTGACGCAAACCATTTCCTGTTTTCAACTTACCATATGGGTTTTTCTCGTGTGTAGTGGTAATAAGACCAACGCTAACATCCATTCCTCGGAATGGTATGGTTGATTGCGGTACACCAGGCCCGTAACAATTTCCTGTTTTTCAATTTAACATACTATATGGGTTTTTCTCGTCAGGTAACCATGGGGGATTGAAGATACCACATATTAAATGTGAGCGCCACCGCGCCAATTTCCGGTGTTGTGATGGCACATCCCCATCGACTTTAGCAGCCAGAACCCATGATCATGAGCAGGGACATGGGCTGAAAGGCGCCACAGATTAACATGTGAGCCCCACTGCCGCCAATGTCCGGTGTTGTGATGGCACTCCCAATCGACTTTAGCAGGCAGGCAGCCATGATCATGAGCACTGCAAATATATTAACATGCGAGTCCCACTACCGAATTTCTGGTGTTATGGTGACTCAGTCATGCACCCCATGCTATGAGCAGGAAAGGAAGGAATGGGAGATTAACATGTGAGTGCCACTGCCGTTTCCGGTGTTATGATGGCTCAGCCTTGCTATCGCCAGATTAACATGTGAGCGCCACCGCCCAATTTCCGGTGTTGCGATGGCACATCCCCATCGACTTTAGCAGCCAGGCAGCGATGATCATGAACACAGGGCATGGAACTGCAGAGCCGTACTCGCGGTCCGGTCACCCCAACACTCACCAGTGATAACGATCGCACCCAATTGAATGCATTATATTACAAAAGATTGACGAGTTTAACGCTGACTGCCAATTGATGTTCTCGAAGGTTTTTCTTTCCTTTCTGCTGAATTTACCGTATCATCTTGTACCGTATGGGCGCACATTCCAGCGGATCCGCGTGACGTCATTACCAGCCTGAGCGAACAACCAACAAACGTGCGCCATATGGAAAGCGCCACTAGTGGACATGTCAGGGATTGACTCCATGATCCTATCGCGCCACCATCGGAACTTGCGCCGTTATGAACGGAAGAAAATGACAGATGACAGATGACTGCAGTGGGTCTGTGGGTCTGTGGATCTGTGATGAGCCATGGCGTCGTTCATGAGAGTAAAACGCGAAATAAGCTTTTTTGGGTTGCGCCACCCCCACACATAGCACGGGACGGTAGCCCGGTGCAGCATACTAGACTAGTCCAAATGGAGTGTCAATCAAAGAATGGCGTATGCGACGCCGTGCCTGAGCCGTGAGTCGCAACAACTGTGCTCGGCGTGGGTGCCGCATCGACAGGTTCCGCTACACAGTATGATGATAACGCTCACGTACTAACTCGCCGAGACCGTAATTCGCTGAGACCCTATTGCTCATCGACATGAGTCATGCAGGCGAATGATACTAGTAGAGCAGCCAAAATCATCCCGGCAACAACTATAGATAGGCTAAGCTCTGCATGAAGAACGAAAATCATATTCCTTGACTCGAACACTAACCTTGTTCCAGCGACAATCATCCACAAAAGAGGCATATACACATGGGAAAACCAACAGCTCCTTAGGATGCAGAGCGGTTATTAATTCGTCCCGTTGGAACGGCGCGTGGAGAGATCAATTGATGTGATCATGACTCAAGCTCTTGTGACACTGACCCACACATGCCACGGCCGCGAACGTAGTAATGGCGCACTTAACCTCTTTCGACTCGTCTCTGCCACTACTGGGCCAAAAGGTATAAAAGGGGACACCTACGCCGCTAGGTTATCAACCCGTTTCATCATCTGCACTCATCTCAACACCTTTTTAACTCTTCCATCGCAATGCACTCTGTACGCGGTCTCTCGGAGTCGCTGTGCCCAACGACAACGCTGATTCTTGTTCCAGGTTCCCGTTTCCCACCACCAGCACTGCCAAGGATGCACCCACACCAACCACACTGAGGACTGTGCCAGGTCGGTATCTTCTGCTCGATGAAACACGCGCCTTTAAAGACTGATTGCATATTTATAGTTGCACTTGCTGCTCTGGAACCTGCCATTGAATACAGCCTGCTCCGTGTCTGCCTCGTTCATAGCCCCGCATAAATGTAAAAAAAAACCCGTGTAACAGTGTTTCGGAATCGTATATGTACCTATGTTGTGCAACGTTTCAAATTGAGGAATCCGAGATCTCTCATAAAGCATCAGGTCATAATAGAGGGATAACCTTTGGAGCCGGAAGCGGCTGAACTAACCAAGTTAATATCATTCTGAGACTAGTCATCGTAAGTAGTCTAGCTTTAAATAATAAGGTTGCTCCCCATCTATGTCCGAGAATTATAGCTTGCCCGCGTTCTCTACGCGTTAACTGTTCCAGTGAGGGTAGCGTCACTGCCGATCCAGTTAGGCTGGCATGTGATGCCGCAGAGTACTAAATGGGATTGTTCAAGGGAGTATAGAATTAAATGAGAGTACGCGTTGGAGATAAACGATAGGCACGGCATCACGCCACGCTACGAAATGCAGCCTCAGCGCGATATTCATCTCCACATCGAACCAGCCGACGCGTCACGATGAGGACGTCCAATTCCCAGCCTTATAGGATGATGATACGCGCACTAAGTAGCTCCTTCTAAGCCACGTCTAAGCAGGGTGAGGACAGACGCTCTTCTCGTTCTACACATCAGATGACGCTTCAAGCTGTATCCTCTTCGCACTCGAATGCGGTGTGTTCCGATGAAGGTCTCCGGGTACACTGAGGGAGACTCTATGGTCATCAATCTTGCTCGCATGAATCGTCAACAGTAACTGACCCGCCTTACTACTGCAATCAACTTGCGATGGTTGGCCAAGCTTTTTCTCGTTTGCAGCTGGGGTCAAACGAGCCGTCACTGGAGCCGTCACTGGGCCACTAGGCTCAGATTCCTGTTCAGTAATATGCCATCGTCATCGGAATGCAGATAGGAACATAGACATCGCCGTCTCCAAAATGTACTGCTAGAACCCTAACACAGTCGACAACTTTCCGCTCAAGTGATTAAACAGCATGCTCTCTTTGAGGACGCCTTCCTGTGTCATAGTTACGAAGATGTAAGCGAGACCATCCGTCGCAACGCCATAGACAGAGGTATTGCTTCGTCCTCGGTTGACGCGGGATTGACGGAGACTTGCGAGTTACACAACGAGTTGGGCTAAAGTGTCGTTAAGCCTGCCATGGAATTTGGCCTCGACGCAGACTCCAGAGCAGGAGAGAGTGAAAGAGCCAATTAAGAACTTCCTTCCTGGATCTGATGACAATTCCGACGCCATGATCGACCCGACCGCCAACAATGGTTTTGGGGGTCGTCTAGGGGGTCGTCCGCAAAGGATTGATTCTGTGTGTGAATGAAACTTCGCAGTGCACTTTGACGGTATCCCAAGTTGGTGTACGTCAGACGTCCTCGGTTGACCGAGTTGCGCCTCGCTGACGTTTTTTGTAGTAGAATCGCACAGAAAAAAGTCCATAGCAACTCTCACCCCCCCTCACTCGATCGATCGTAGATTCCAATACAGTTTCCCAGGAGCAACTCTAATAAAGACCCTCGCCGTTGCGCGGTTCAATAATAGCAGGGAGATACTTTACCAAGGCATGCCGATGGCTGAAAGGTCTTGATGTCTGGCAATGCCTCGATCTTCCAATGGTGCTTTGTGAGATCCTTCAGTGTGGGGGGTGTACGTCAGGCCAAGGTCCATAACTGCGCCTTCGAGTGTGAACTACTCTGCGGCCGTGCGTATGGACTCCTTTTCTTCAGCTTCTGCGGAGAGCAGCCGACGTTTCAACTCTTCAAGATCGTTCCGAGTAACGGAGTCTGCAGGGCCGGATGCATTGGTGATAGCCAAGAGCTTTTCGAAGACCAAGTCAATAATGTCTGAATGTGAGTCAGCTCGGGGGCGTTTGCAAATGGCCGTTATCCGTGACTGGATGGGCGATATGCGTGCAATGGCGCGATCCTCGTTCCTTGAACGTTTGTATCGTTCTTCTGCTGAATATACCGTAGTTATTCATCTCGTACCGTTCGAGCGTACATCCGGATGTAAGCATCAGAGGGTCCGAGTGACGTGAGTACCAGCCCGACAGCCCGACAACCATGAGAACCAACAAACGTGGGCCCTACGCAGATTGGAAAGCGCCACTAGTGGGTATGTCAGGGATTGACGTGATCCTATTGCGCCACCATCGAACTTGCGCCTTTGTGAACGGAAGAAAATGACAGATGGCAAATGATCATGGGTCTTTGGGTCTTTGGATCTGTGGATCTGTAATAAGACATGGGACATGGCTGCGTTCATGAGAGCAAACCGTGAAATAAGCTTTTTTGGGGTTACGCCACCCCCACACGCACATAGACATAGCACGGGACGGCAGCCCGGTACAGCATAGACTAATCCAAACCGAGTAACCATGGTGCGCCTTAGAGCGATGTCAACCAAAGACAAGTACCTATCAGTGGCGTATGCGACGCCGTCTATGCCCGAGCCGTGAGTACTTGAGCTGGACTCGGCAATGGGTCCCGCAACAAAAGGCTCAAGGTGCCTCTATGCAGTATGATAAGACTCACGTAGTTCGTTGAGAAGCCCTGTTGTTCATCAGTGCTGCGCCATGCAGGCGAATGATGGGTGCAGCCAGGTACTGTACGCAGCGCATCAACCTGGCAACAGCTGTAGATTAGCTCTGCATGAAGAACGAAAATCATATTCCTTGACTCGAACACTAACCTTGTTCCAGCGACAATCATCCACAAAAGAGGTATGTATACATGGGAAAATCAAGAGCTCTTTCTTAAAGAAGAAGCAGAGCCATAGTCCGGTGGTTCGCCCCGTTGGCGCGTGCTGTGGCGGAGCACGGGAACGATGGGGCGAGTGTGATCTTGATTATCAATCTGAGCTGTTTGAGAAGGTTGAGTGAGTTTGATGATCAAACAAGCTTCGTGGTAACGGGCACATGCCACCGCGAACGTAAGGTAATGGCGCACTTAACCTCTTTCGACTCGTCGTTACCATCCGCTGAGCCAAAAGGTATAAAAGGGGTGCACCTACACCGCTAGCTTATCCAGAACCTTCACTCATCCACACTCATCTCAACACCTTTTAACTTTCTCATCGAAATGAACTCTGTACGTTGTCTCTCGGAGTCGCTGTGTCCAACGACGACGCTGATTCTTGTCGCAGGTTCCCGTTTCCCACCACCAGCACTGCCAAGGATGCACCCACGCCAACCACACTCAGGACTGTGCCAGGTCAGTATCTTCTGCTCGATGAAACATACGTCGTTGAAAATTGACTGCATATGTAGTTGCACTTGCTGCTCTGGAACCTGCCATTGAATGCAGCCTGTCCTATCCAATCGCCTTGTCTCCCATATCGTGTCTGTTTGCCTCGTTAGCCCCGCATAAATGTATAAAAAACCCATGTAACTGTTTCGGAATCTTATCGGTCTATGTTATGCAACGTTTACTAAGATGAGGAAGCGAATCTGAGATTTTGTATCGAGGACCCCAGTTAATGGGCTGGCGGATAACGGCACGCGATGGTCATACATAACGTTGTTTGTCTTGCACAAGCTTTGAGCAAGAGTTTGGAGATAGGCGTGATTGTGCGTGGATGCTCCCACCCACAATCAGAGTGCTGGTGGGCATTTGTTTCTGTGGCAGGAGTTATACATACCGCATGAGCGGATATCCGAAGGCATCGAGTCGTCCGGTGACGGCGACCCATGAACAGCATTGAGCAAAAGCTTGTTAATGCCGCCGCCGCCCTTCTCAGCCATGAGCCATCGGCATTTGGTGAACCCCGTTCATCGGACGTCCTTTTAACTTCTGCCGGGGCGCGATGTTTGCTAATTTTGTCTTCTCAATGCTCTGCTCCGACGTGCATATCTATTATCTTCCGTTCATGCTTGCTTCTGATGGTGGAGCCGCCCTGAAGCCTGAAGGCCCGACAAGTTAGGAAGCGAAAAAAGTCAGTCTTGGTGACCCCAGTGAATCAAAGGTTAAATTTTGACTCGATCGCTTCTTGGCAAACTGGAATGGCAACGTTTGGCAGGTGTGTCACACGGCTGTGACTCGGTATCAATTTCATCTTAGGCTTTGCTGTACAAGCCACCTCTCAAGCCAAGTTGGCGTGCGCCAGTGTGTGGCATCCAATGCTCTCACGAAACAACAGCCGTATTCATTACGCGCTGCAATGGCGCGCCCTACCTTGTTGCGCACAGGCACCGTGAGGCGATGCTGGCGATTTATGTGGAGAACTGAGAGTGGACGACAGGCATCAATGAGTAGGGAGGGATGCTCGTCTTGGCGCCATCATCATGATATATCACAACGGTGAAAATTCAGAGCGTGCTTTGGTCGCATGTTTGTTTTCCCTCGATCCCTGCTCTCAGTGTCACCTGACGCTCACGGGAAAAAATCCATATGTTGAATCTCCACGTCCAACGGTACGGATTGTATAAGACGGGAATACATTCAGTGTCACACTGCATGATTAGACGCATGGTGATGTTTCTGTTTTAGATATTTCCTCACCAAGGCGCTAGTTCGGATTAGGAATAGTCATATCACTTGGCGAATCTTGTGCAGCAACGTGTCGTCCTCGATGCAATAATGGCAGAACTGTATCCCAACTCGAGGTCCACCATGGGAAGAGATTCAATATCTAGACGAATTGAAATTAAACGTCGCAGCGCCTGCGCGCCCTATCGCGATTTGAGAGCAGTTGCTGAATCAAAGATTAAAGCAAGGTGTTTTGATACAACCGACCTTGCTCACGCTTAAATATTATGAAGCCCCTACTTACCATGATAGGCACTTCCCGCTCTTGGACCGCGAAGTCCTAAATCTGTTTCAGGTCCCGGCCCACCTCCGTGATGTGGAGGTGGACAGCCAGAAGCTTTCAAGGCTCTCACGAACAGCATCTCATTCACTTTTCCACAACGGCGAATTTGATCGGACGACGTTCATCCCACGGAGTCCTAGCAAGTCCCAGCAAGTCTAGCGCTCCCTTCCTTCCTGCTCATGCTTACTGCCTGCCAATGACTTTCACGACAATAGAGCGTTCGTATTGGTTCACTGGCGTTACAAATCGGGTACAACTACATGGCATGCATGTGTAATGGTCCAGTCATCCCAGCAGGGCGCCGGACTAATCAAGTGCATTTGCAGCTAGAGTACCGCAATCAGCTATGCCATTAGCGAAAGTACTAAAGAGATGTACGTACTCGGCACCACAGTGGCACGCCCCTTGGACGTTCTTCTCGCAGCCGCAAACTTGGGAGACGGGGACATCAACGTTCTAAACGTATTGTTAGCATAAGTCACAGGCAAATAGCAGGAAGGACTAACAGCGTGCATGATAATTCGAGTGAGAGGGATGATGTGGTGATGAGGTGTCAAAGTCAAAGAAACTGATGGTCAGTGTACCGACTCGTGGAGCTTTTATACCTCTCGCCCCAGTTGAGGCATTTACTGGAGCGAATCAGAACGCAGTTTCTATTCTGGGCTTAGATTAATCAGCGTCCTTACCTAGGTCCGATCAAGCCACTGACATGCGTGTGAGTGGACACCTAGTAGAAGTCGCTAGAACCTAGTAGAACGTGCCTGCCCGAATGGCGAACAGAGAGCCAAGTTTTCCCCGTGGACAAACAAGACCGTTTTCGTCCCCTTCGGACAAAATACTATCGCAACTCACACCTCGGGGATGGACGGTGTAGAATATGACATTGACAGGTGCCATCATGATCTGCATCGCTCTAGTGCGCGACGCCACTAGTGTCGTCCTGGTTCCGTACCGAGCCAGCTCTCCGGGTTGTGATATCATTATCTGCCAAGCTTATCCGGATCCCTGCCAACTCTCTCTCTCAGGAACAATAGCGAAACACAAGTCGCGGTCTATATATGGTCGCAAGTTTGTTATTACTCACATTCTGCTCGTGGTTGCCTGGCTATCAATGACGTTTTTGGCGAAGCCTCGTGCAGTTACAAAACGGAAGCTGGTGCCACCGCCCCCCGCCGCAGTGACAGCCAATAACGCGATCAACCATACCAAGCATAGACCGGCGCTCTGTTTGTGTTGGGTTTCTGACGAGAACTACTATTCGGCATGATCTTCAAATCCGAGTCACTGATAATCGTGGCATTCCAGTAAACGCCTCATCCCCAAATCGGGAGTGGCAAGAGGAACATTCGTCAGCATGGCTGCGTTGATGAAACCTGTGCTGCTAGCATTCTTGTGGGACATGATAGCTGGCCTCGTGGGTTGCTGAAAGTCAGTTTTGGAGTGTCTTGGCCGCACGAATATTTCTCATCGATCCGTTCCACAGATATGCTCTTATCATGTCAACATATGTTGCTACAATCTTTGTTTTATTCAGCGGCTGCATTGAGCAGTATGACTTTTTGCACTCTGTCCTTTCCTGGCCGCAAACGAAAAAAACGAACAATAGAAACACCTGTCGAGAATGCAAGCTCTTACGTAAGTGGACTGTGCAATTGAATTGCGGCATTTTCAAAACTGTAGGATGAGTAAACGCTGAGTCCCGATATGGATGAGGCATATACTGGAGACTCGAAATCCAAGTTCGTTAGTCAGGTCATGCACCACCACATGCCGAAGAATAATGACTCCTTGCGCCCCTTATTTGCTCCACTATATGCCTCATATCGAGCGAAGGTTTAAAAGCCCGAGGAATCGGACGATGACCACCAGTCTCAACTTGACCTACGACCACTCTTCACTTGATCAACCATCTCGCCCATCTAATAACGATGCACTCTGTGAGCTGTCATTGAATACCCGTTGTTAAAGTCACTTCGCTCACTGGCATATCGCTATTTTCCAGAACCTCAATGTTCCCGTCTCCTACGCTTCCGCCTGCACAAAGTGTGGTAGCGAATGTTGTTGCGGCAGGTATGTACATCCGCCAGTTTCTTGAGAATGGTATGGTTGATCGCGGTACTCTAGCTGCAACTGCTGCGCCAACTAAATGTCATATGTTACCGTGACTTCTTCCAGTGCGGCGCGCTATGTAGTTTGTGATGAGGGTACTCCTCGATTTGTATAGACAGTAGATCCGAATTTTGATATAAACACCGTGCTACGTACGCCCTTTGGCTAATACTGGAGTGACCGTAGTTCAATTTTATACCCGGTGACAGCAGTTTGAAATAGAATTTCGCTAGGAGTGCTCATAGCCGTTTTGATGTAAATCGACTATGTGCCTGCTTGCCACGTCGAGGACCACGAGCTTTCACTGCCGCCAATGGCATCAATTTTGATAGACACGTACTGTGTGCTGTGTCGTTATATATATATGTGTGTGTGTGTACCCTCCATTTTGTAACTTCAGTGAACAGCTTTGATATGGACTTGCCTGACTCGGAGCTAGGCGGCTAAGAATAAATATATATATATATATATAGGCCGCCACTTGTGTCTTTCGCTCCAAGTCGATGTTAGCTTCATGTCGGGTGTGTCGTTTCACATGGCAAATACGCTAGTAGGGAAGCTAGCTTGTACGGCTTGGTACGGGCCCTTGGACCTTGGTACAGGACTAGGACGAGGCTATCAAAGGTCGCGTGCCCTTATTGGGTCAGAGTCGAGGCCCCTTGACCCCTTGGAGAGTTGTATGAATACAAACCTTTGCGGTCTCTTTAGTGACACCGTCTTGTCGTCAAACCCATCTGGGTCCAGGTAGCCAGGTCCACATAGGGGAACCAGGAACGCATTGAAGAGGAGTGGGTAGAGAGGGGAGCAAAGAATTTGTAGAACAAGTTGGTGCGTACTAGATGCTTTGACCTCTGCGTGCAGTCGGTTACGTCGTGGATGTACAACCATTTACGGAAAAGGTTGCGGAAATGAGTTTGCAAGAAAATCATATGTTTATGTAGCGTTGGCTATGCGATAAATGTATGCATTGGTTCGACTCTATGCGTATGAGAAAGAGGAAAGAGGAGAGATGGGCATGGCAAGTGTGCCATTGTGTGATGCCTTATGTGACAGCGTGACCATCCTCGATCAAAAAGATAGCGAAGGATGAGAAGTTATTATTGATGGTGTGTCGCTATGCATCTGTGCGTTTCACGAATCTGGCTCTGATAGTCTTGGTATGCGGTCTCTTTCTCGGAATTTTGAATGTAAATTTGACTCTGATCATGACACGTAAAGTATCCATAGAAGAGTGATGGAGATTGCAATGGCTAAAAAATGTGACCCAATTATTACGATCGAATGGATCATTGATTTTACCATTTGCTCGCGGAGGCTTTGGTCAATATATATCAGCCTCGAGGCGTTCGGTGTGGGTCCTGTAGGAGTTCAACGTCGTCAGGCTGTCGGCATGTCTATTGGGATTCGGACACCTACTGTGGGCGTCAAAGACCTTGCGCGAGATCGAAAAGCCCCGCTATAGTAAGCCTCACTCACCATGTTAGGCACTTCATGATCACCGCACGAGCTCTAGCGCCGCGACGTCCTAAACCTGTTTCAGACAAATCTCCATGACGTGGGGGTGGACAGCTGGGGGATTCCAACGCTCTCACGAACAGCATCCCATTACAGTGGTCAGTTGCTTTTCTGTTCACAACGGCCAAATTTGATCGGACAACAGATAGTGACGCTTCACTAGTTCACTGCTCAAGGACAGCAAGTTTGTCCTTCCCCTCCTGCTCATGGCTGCTGCCTGCTAACGACTTTCACGATGGTACAGTGCTCATATTGGGTCCACTGGCATTACAAATTGGAGTACAACTACACGGCGTGCATGAGTATATATTAGGTGCATTTGCAGCTGGAATATCGCAATCAACCATATCATTCACGAGAGCACTGACAGATGTACTTACTCGGCACCACAGTTGCACATCCCTTCGACGTTCTTCGAGCAACCGCAAGCATAGGAGACGGGGACATCAATGTTCTAAACGGTTTGTGAGCACAAGTCACAGCAAATAGCACAAAGGACTAACAGAGTGCATGATGATGATTCGATTGAGAGTGATTATAAGGCGATGAAGTGTCAAAGTCAAGGAAACTGAAGGTCAGCGTTCCAACTCATGGAACTTTTATACCTCTCGAGGCATTTACTGGAGCGAATCAGAGCGCAGCTTCTATTCTGGGCATGTGAATGATGCCTTGGCATAACACAATCCGATGTGCTTTCAAACAATGGACAAATAAGACTGTTTTGTTTTGGACTATCGCAACTCACGCCTCGGGCAGAATATGACTTTGACAGGTACAGTACTTCATGCATTATGATCTGTGTCGCTCTAAGGGCGTGACGGTCCCAGTTCTGTACTGAGCCAGCTCCCTGGGCCGTGATGCCATGTGAAGCAGCGCAGCTGACAAGCTTGTCCTCTCAAGTGGCGGTCTATATATGGTCGTTTGGTGAAGCCTCATGCAGGTCCATACTGGCAAAGCTATTCTCTGAATTTACACAATAGAAGGTACAGATATATAGCGGCGTTCAGTTGCTGAGATGGTGCCACCGGTACTGCCGCAGTTGCAGCTACTAACAATGCAATAAACCATGCCAAGCATAGACCGCTCTGTCTGTGTTGTGTCTCTGACGAGAACTATTCGCGTGCTGGGAAGTTGAAAGTCGGTTTTGGAGTGTCTTTGCTGCATGGATATTTCCCATTGATAAGGCTGATCCGCTCACAGATATCCCCTTATCATGTCAACCTTTGTTTTATTCAGCGACTGCATCGAGGAGTGTGACTTTTTTGCAACCTGACCTCTCCTGGCCGCAAACAAACAATAGAAATGCCCCGCCGAGCAAGCTCTTGGCACGTAAGTGTGCTGTGCAATGGAATGCGGTATTATCAAAACCGCAGGGTGAGTACTAACACTGACATGAATCTTTCTAATTCAAACTAGCGCCAGTCCCGATATGGATGAGGCATATACTGGAGACCGTTCAACGTTCATTACTCATTAGTCAGGTCATGCAAGGCGATGCATTCACATGCCCAGAATAGAAGCTGCGCTCTGATTCGCTCCAGTAAATGCCTCGAGAGGTATAAAGGTTCCACGAGTTGGTACGCTGACCTTCAACAGTTTCCTTGACTTTGACACTTCATCACCAAATCATCCCTCTCAATCGAATCATCATGCACTCTGTTAGTCCTTCATGCTATTTTGCTGTGACTTGTGCTCACAAACCGTTTAGAACGTTGATGTCCCCGTCTCCTATGCTTGCGGTTGCTCGAAGAACGTCGAAGGGACGTGCAACTGTGGTGCCGAGTAAGTACATCTACATATCAATGCTCTCGCGAATGGTATGGCTGATCGTGGTACTCTAGTTGCAAATGCACTTAAATCCGGCGCCCTTCTGGGATGACCATTACACATGTAGTTGTACTCCGATTTGTAATGCAGTGGTCCCAATATGAGTGCTATTGTATCATCGTGAATGTCACCGGCAGGCAGGAACGCTAAACTTGCCGTCCGTGGGCAGTAAAGTATCGCTATGTGTTGCCCGATCCACTTCCGCCGTTGTGAACGGAAAGATATGGCAGGCTTGCTTGTGAGAGTCTTCTGGGTGTCCGCCCCCACATCACGGAGACAAGGCCAGGACCTAAAACAGATTTAGGACGTCGCGGCCCTGGGGCATGCAGTCATGAATTGTCTATCATGGTAAGTGAGGCTTAGGTTTCAATATACGTGATATTGTGCAATGTGCCTTCGTGTGATATTTTAAGCTTGAGGAACACAAGCTCGGTAGTGTCAAAACACCTTGCTTTACTTAAGCTTTTATTCAGCAACTGCTATCAAATCGCGATAGGGCATTCAGGTGCTGCGAACGTTTAATATCAATTCGTCCCGATATTAGTGACTGACATTTTCTCTTCCCATGGTAGACCACGAGTTGGGATTATTGAATGACAATAATGTGTACGGCACGATTTTGCCGTAATATTGCAACGAGGACAGCACGTTCTTGCATATAGCTGCACCAGATCCACCTTGGAGATTGATATGACTAGTATTCCTAACCCGAACTAGCGCCTTGGCGATGAGATATTTTCTGGACAAGGGCTACGGCGCATGGTAGTGACTCGAATTTGAGGCTCATAACCAGAGACATAATCATCCTCATGCATCTAATAAGCACGTCATGAAGTTGGATGCGTGCAAAACGTTCACGTCCATGTCTAATATGACAAGGACTGCAGATGCAGTCATGCAGTGCTAGTCAGTGTGGCGCCGAATGGACTTGACTGATCGAAGTACTCCCGCCCCATACATCTGTACCGTTGGATGTGGGAGATTCAACATAAAGCCTGAATAGATTTTTTTCCGTGAGCGTCAGATGACAAGGGCAGGGAGAAAAAACAAACATATTGCGACCAAATCACATTTTTCATTTTCGCCGTTGTGATATATATATGCACCAACAGTCGTGATGTGAGGAGCCGGGCATCCGGTCCGTCGTAGGTGGCAACTAGTCGATCGGCCGCCTCATTTTCAGGGATCCCCTTGTGACTCGGGCACCAGGAGACTGTGAGGGTGTTGTCCGGCGATGACTTGAGCCACGCCAGGAGGAAAGAGGCGAATCGAATCGCCGTGTGTTGACCATTGCTAATGTCGGTGTTGAAGACACCTTTGCCGGCAGCCTGGTTGTCCACGAGATCGATGACGTGGCCCTTGATGTCAGAATTTGCCAGGTACCGGGCGAGCATTGCCAATGCCTGCGTCTCCGCCTCGCAAGAGGAAGTGGCTGGCACACGCTGTGCCTTGGAAATATCGCGGAGTACAAAGCCTGCGACGCCGATGCCTTGGGAAAGTGAGCCATCCAATGCGGCTAGGACGACGCCTGGGTCCGAGCGCCATCTCTGAAGAGTATCCAAAAAGGTGGCAAACCATTGGTCCCATAGAGACAGGTTGCCCGACATAGATGGGTGGTCGTAGTGGGTAAACTGGATACAGGCAGGGTAGGCGTCCAAGAGGCGTGAACCTCTGTTGGACGGTGCAAAGGGCTCGTCAATGGATCGAGCGATGCCGGCAAGGGTCGGGAAAGCATTGTCTAGAGCGCTGGTGTGAATGAGGCGCTGGCGCGCACAGTGTCAGGCATGGACCGGCAAAACTTGGAACAAGGTGATGATCTTCGTGGCATGGGAAGGGACCACGGTGGCTAAGCATGCAGCAGACCACTTAAGTAGCGCCGGAAAAGCACTCTGCAAGGTTATAGATCAATTTAAGCTGCTGAGGGTGTCAGCGGGGCCACAGCGGCCTCTCGTCATCATCTCTTTCGACGAATTCCACATACTCACAGATGACCTGGTAAACCAACTTTGTTCTACGAGCTACAGCGCGTTTTGCGGAGGTTGAATGGGCTCCCCATATTTTACGCTTGTTCCTTTCGACAACAAGGATATTTTCATCGATTCTTCTCCCGAGATAAGCTCAGACCCTTCAAACCGGATTTTGAGCCGCCAAGATGTCTCGTTAAAATGATGTTACCACAACGAAGTGGATATCTCATTTAGGTCGAGCGGGCAGCGGGTGACGAGAGGTGGCAGGAGGCAGGAGGCGGCATGAAGGCATGAAGGGAGTGGGAGGCACGCAGAAGCATGGGCATGATGCATCACACCATGGCTTGCAGACAAGGCCGTGGCTGTTAGACATTTGCCTGTAATGGCACAGAATGATGGCTGCTTAAGTCGTCAGAGAGTCAATCAGTTTGATCGGACCTTGTAGGTTTTTCATTGACCGGTGAATGAATGTGCCGAATCACCTTGCACCCCGTGACTTGGTACTCGTTTTTTTCATGTCGCCGTCTCCCACCATGCTCCCCCTAGCACGCAAAACGATGGGACGCAGTATTTCAGCTGCAAATGCGGCAGCAACTAGGCCTGGTGCTGCGAGGCGTGACGGGCGTCGTAACTTGGTCCGATCAAAAATTACCACTGAAAATTTACGCCGGAACAAGATTGAACGCAAGGCTGCATTGCTGTTGTTCGGCTCATAGCAGAGCTCCGGTGACAGACGGAACATACCCGATTATAGTCTTGGCCGTGAGAATGACCCTTATTGACCTCCTTTTAAACTCGACCAACTCATATATGTGAGTGTTACCTGGTGGCATTCTTCAGTCGAACCAGACAAAAAACTTAAAGGCAACAGCCAAAGATACAATGCCAAATCACACTGCTCACGTCGAAGAACTTGGCCAAGTCTCACTGACCCACTTTCCAATACATCAGTTGCCCCTGGAGATTCTTTCAGAGGTTTTCATAAAATGTTTACTACCAAATACGACAGACACGACCCCGTGGATGTCGAAGCACTGCGCCCCCATTTTGTTATGCGGCGTCTGTTCCTCATGGCGCGCACTCGCACTAGCTACGCCGCAGCTCTGGACTAGAGTGGGCATATACATCCGTGATTCGACGACGGACGCGTCAATTGGCGTTGATGTCACCAGGGATTGGCTCAATCGTTCGGGTGCCCTTCCTTTGGCGTTGCGTCTTAGGCATAAGCCCTCCTTTTCCGATTTCGCGACCTCGCGGCCCGCCCTCATCCAAAACATTCTATCTGCCTTCTGTGTCCACGCATCGCGATGGCAGGACGTGACTCTAGATCTGGGGGACTGTCACCCTCCCATCATGTTTCCTCGACTTGGAACACTGCCTCTATTGCGCGCTTTTCACCTCGAAGCGTCACACCATCTCGTAACCGGCCTTCCGTTCAGCGCAAGCCCCCGCCTCACGCGACTGTCTTGGCCGTCCCCATTCTCGGCACCAACGAACCCGCAGATTCCTTGGAGCCAAATGACCCATCTGCACATTGCGATGGGAACGACTCTCTTTGCAGCCTTGGAAACTCTTCGTTTATGTCCACTACTGCAAGAATTTCAGGTGGACATGCATAACGCCCCTGTTATACGCGCGCTCCCTCGCAGACCCATCGTCGAGAACCGCCATCTGCGGAAACTCCACATGGTTGTCCGTGAAGATTGCGGCTTCTTCTTCGACTCGTTGACGTTACCGGCGTTGACGGAACTCGTCCTCGACACCGATTCTGACTATGCTAACCGGCGACTGTTTCCGATTCCCTCCGTTCACAAGTCGCTCTTGAACCTGTTCACCCGCTCCAATTGTATATTGGACAAGCTGGGGCTCCTGGACTGCGGATTCAGCGCCGCTGCATTCTTGGATGTCTCGAACACCCAAGTCTTCGTACCCTTGGCTCGTTAAGAGTCGAAAACGTCTACAACCAGCCCATGTTGACCGACGACGTGCTTCTGCGCCTTACGGATGTTCCTGCATCTCTAGCACCCGCGCGCCCCGTTTTGCTGCCCAAATTGACTCACCTCGTTCTCGAGATGTGCCTGGCTGCGTCATCACCCGAGATATTGGGCAAGATGGTGTATTCCCGGCGTTGTGCAGGTGATGATGAAGGGCAGTTGAAAGTGTTCTCGCTTGTAGCTAGGGAATTCTACGAGAGGGACGAGGTTTACATTGACAAGGCGTCTGCAAACGGGCTGGATGCTGCCATTACGTATGACAAATATGTAACGGACGAAGATGCTGCTGCTGTGCCTTGACAGTGTTGATATCATGGCCTGTTGGCTGTTTATCCGGCGAACAACGGGAGCACATGTATCCATGCTCAACATGCCTCACAAGCCAACGATGTATTGAGAGCACATTCTTCGTAGGATGCCACGGTCCACAACCAATCACAGAGCCAAAAATGATTACTATGTAAATGTACAATATTTGAGAGAAAATAAACGCAGTTGCAATAGCCAGATATTAAAGCTCATTGCACTGCAGCTTCCCGAATGGATTGCTCCCATCTTCCGAACTAGCAAATAACCAACTTCCGGTCGTCGCTGCCGTCGGTGTAAACTCCTCTCCATTCACGGGTGTTGCTCCCCCGCCATTTCCCACCACCTCAACCCGAGCTCCAGCACCATGCCCTTCGCCACCACCACCACCACCACCACCAGCAGCAATCTCGGATCCGGCACTCTGAAATTCGCCAAAGTCACCAAACGCATCGAGCGACCCGTCACCATCATCCGAGAAGGAAGACGAGCAAAACGTGAAGGGGTCCTCTCCATCTCCTCCACCGTTGCCACCGAAGCTGGTAGCAAACGTCACATCAGCAGGGGCAGCATGTGCGTCAGAGAAAGGGCCGAATGTATCATCATCCTTGATAAAGTGAGAGTCAGTTTTGAGAAAAGGAGGATCGAAAACGCACATCATTGTCCGCGTTGACGAGTTGAAGCTTGGCCACAACCACCAACACCAACAGTTGTGGTGGGCCTAAACCCCCCCGCATATGCGCTGCTATTCATATGCACTGGGTCGAACGTATCCTTGGTTATATAACCCAACTTCAACACCAAGCCAAACCCACAGAATAAGCAAAGAAAAAAGAAAAAAACGCACATCGCATCTCGAGTCAGCACTACTCAGCGGCCTCCGTTCCACACCACTTGGTCCCAAATGCCTTGGAGTAAAAGAAGGGCCAAGAAGCAGCAGCGGAGGAGGTGGAGACGTCAAATGTACCCGAATCGTCCTCGTCCACTTGCCATTTCGAAAAATGCGCGCTGAGCTGTACCAGCTACGGCCCGGTTTGCCTCCTCCTACGAGCAGACTCGAGTCCCGTTTGCTTCGTTTCGTTGTACCGCCCGCTCACGTATTCGTCCCATTCGTAATACAGGACCGTACTTGACAAGTATTTCTCGAAGATCTGCTCTAGTGTCACAAGCACGTCTTCCGCGATGAGCGTTAGGTGACCCATGTAGCCTAACCGGACGCCTTTGGGCTTGGCACTTGTGAAGCAAACATCGTGGTGAGATTGGAAGCACTTGAGAGAATGTGAAAACAAAGCCTCACCCCTCGGGGTCATTTTACTTTTGACCCTCCACGATGTCGGGTGTGTCGTTTCACATGGCAAATACGTTGGTAGGGAAGCTAGCTTGGTACGGCTTGGTACGGCTTGGACCTTGGTACAGAACCAGGACGAGGCTATCAAAGGTCGCGTGCCCTTATTGGGTCAGAGTCGAGGCCTCTTGGAGAGTTGTATGAATACAAACCTTTGCGGTCCTTCTAGCGACACCGTCTTGTCGTCAAACCCGTCTGGGTCCAGGTAGCCAGGTCCACATAGGGGAACCCGGAACGCATTGAAGAGGAGTGGGTAGAGAGGGGAGCAAAGAATTTGTAGAACAAGTTGGTGCGTACTAGATGCTTTTACCTCTGCGCACAGTCGGACGACGTACGAGCTTATATCTCCACCATCTCTACGCTTAGCCTCGGATATCCTTGTGAAACCCACAGACATTGAATATTGATGTACAGTTGACTTTTTCATAATGCATAGCCTCGGGACCGGCTTGAGCCCCATGCAACAAGAGATATATGCAACACGGAAAGATGTCACATAGTGTGATTATCGTGAACCACCCCTACAGAATGTGACATCGATTTCAGCCACGCAAATGATGAAGTAATTCAAGTGGAGAGTCGAGGTCCCCATGGCTAATGCATTCTTTCTCCAGCAACGTACATAAATTAATGACCTCATGACGAGGAAGGAAATCCTTATCGTCACCATCCGAGTCTTCATCCGAGTCATCGAGCTCGATCATCTCACCCTGTGTGACAGCTCTTTGCGATGTCACCTTGGGTCATTCCGGGGTGCTGGTCAATGAATGCAAAAACTGTCATCCAGTCATGTAGCGTTAAGTTGTTGCGGCTGATTTCCAATTCGGTTATCTTTGCAGAAGTTTGTGGTCATCCTTGTGATACTGGGAGCGTTAGGCTTTCACTGGTAGGTTTGGGCTTTTCGCGAGGTTTCCGAGTAGGCTCAGGGGCATTTTGTTGAATGCAGAAAATTTCCATGCACTACTTATATGATGGAGTCTGCAATTCTGGTATGCCCAAATGACCGACTGGCGCTCCGTTCATGATCACCACCATAAAAAGTGTTCTGACACTGCATATCACCGCCACCAGACCTATGCATTATGCGTTATGCATTATACACGTTGGGCCCCTGCATCCCATGGTGGTTCCATCTTGAAGGCTATGCAAAACAGAATTATGCATGATCACGTCATGCATTATGAAAGAGTCAACTGTACAACCATTTACGGAAAGGTTGCGGAAATGAGTTTGCAAGGAAATCATATGTATTATGTAGCGTTGGCTATGCGATAAATGTATGCATTGGTTCAACTATATGGCGTATGAGCAAGAGGAAAGAGGAGAGATGGGCATGGCAAGCGTGCCTTTGTGTGATATCTTGAACCGACAAGCCGGAATTACCGCCCTTATGTGACAGCAATGACCATCCTCCATGGATGAAATGAGAAGTTATTATTGATGGTGTGTCGCTATGCATCTGTGCGTTTCACGAATCTGGCTCTGATAGTCTTGGCATGCGGTCTCTTTCTCGGAATTTTGAACGTAAATTTGACTCCGAATCCATAGAAGAGTGATGGAGATTGCAATGGCTAATATTGTGCTTTCAGTTCCTCGACGAGCATATGATGCCGATATTACGATATCCGAATGTCAAAGGAGATGTAAAAAATGTGACCCAATTATCAAT
>JAEBUS010000049.1:73064-256601 GCA_023014475.1 Amanita pallidorosea
ATCAGATCGAATGGATCATTGATATTTACCATTTGCTCGCGGAGGCTTTGGTCAATATATATCAGCCTCGGGGCGTTCGGTGTGGGTCCTGTAGGAGTTCAATGTCCTCAGGCTGTCGGCATGTCTATTGGGATTCGGACACCTACTGTGGGCGTCAAAGACCTTGCGCGAGATCGAAAAGCCCCGCTATAGTAAGCCTCACTTACCATGTTAGGGGTCATGAAGTGCCTAACATGGTCAGTGAGGCTTACTATAGCAGGGCTTTTCGATCTCGCGCAAGGTCTTTGACGCCCACAGTAGGTGTCCGAATCCCAATAGACATGCCGACAGCCTGAGGACATTGAACTCCTACAGGACCCACACCGAACGCCCCGAGGCTGATATTAATTGACCAAAGCCTCCAATGGATACTTTACGTGTCATGGTCAGAGTCAAATTTACATTCAAAATTCCGAGAAAGAGACCGCATACCAAGACTATCAGAGCCAGATTCGTGAAACGCACAGATGCATAGCGACACACCATCAATAATAACTTCTCATCCTTCGCTATCTTTTTGATCGAGGATGGTCACGCTGTCACATAAGGCATCACACAATGGCACACTTGCCATGCCCATCTCTCCTCTTTCCTCTTTCTCATACGCATAGAGTCGAACCAATGCATACATTTATCGCATAGCCAACGCTACATAAAACATATGATTTTCTTGCAAACTCATTTCCGCAACCTTTTCCGTAAATGGTTGTACATCCACGACGTAACCGACTGCACGCAGAGGTCAAAGCATCTAGTACGCACCAACTTGTTCTACAAATTCTTTGCTCCCCTCTCTACCCACTCTCTTCAATGCGTTCCTGGTTCCCCTATGTGGACCTGGCTACCTGGACCCAGATGGGTTTGACGACAAGACGGTGTCACTAAAGAGACCGCAAAGGTTTGTATTCATACAACTCTCCAAGGGGTCAAGGGGCCTCGACTCTGACCCAATAAGGGCACGCGACCTTTGATAGCCTCGTCCTAGTCCTGTACCAAGGTCCAAGGGCCCGTACCAAGCCGTATCAAGCTAGCTTCCCTACTAGCGTATTTGCCATGTGAAACGACACACCCGACATGAAGCTAACATCGACTTGGAGCGAAAGACACAAGTGGCGGCCTATATATATATGGTCGCAAGTTTGGTATTCTTAGCCGCCTAGCTCCGAGTCAGGCAAGTCCATATCAAAGCTGTTCACTGAAGTTACAAAATGGAGGGTACACACACACACACACACACACATATATATATAACGACACAGCACACAGTACGTGTCTATCAAAATTGATGCCATTGGCGGCAGTGAAAGCTCGTGGTCCTCGACGTGGCAAGCAGGCACATAGTCGATTTACATCAAAACGGCTATGAGCACTCCTAGCGAAATTCTATTTCAAACTGCTGTCACCGGGTATAAAATTGAACTACGGTCACTCCAGTATTAGCCAAAGGGCGTACGTAGCACGGTGTTTATATCAAAATTCGGATCTACTGTCTATACAAATCGGGGAGTACCCTCATCACAAACTACATAGCGCGCCGCACTGGAAGAAGTCACGGTAGCATATGACATTTAATTGGCGCAGCAGTTGCAGCTAGAGTACCGCGATCAACCATACCATTCTCAAGAAACTGGCGGATGTACATACCTGCCACAACAACATTCGCTACCACACTTTGTGCAGGCGCAAGCGTAGGAGACGGGAACATTGAGGTTCTGGAAAATAGCGATATGCCAGTGAGCACGAAGTGACTTTAACAACGGGTATTCAATGACAGCTCACAGAGTGCATCGTTATTAGATGGGCGAGATGGTTGATCAAGTGAAGAGTGGTCGTAGGTCAAGTTGAGACTGGTGGTCATCGTCCGATTCCTCGGGCTTTTAAACCTTTCGCTCGATATGAGGCATATAGTGGAGCAAATAAGGGGCGCAAGGAGTCATTATTCTTCGGCATGTGGTGGTGCATGACCTGACTAACGAACTTGGATTTCGAGTCTCCAGTATATGCCTCATCCATATCGGGACTCAGCGTTTACTCATCCTACAGTTTTGAAAATGCCGCAATTCAATTGCACAGTCCACTTACGTAAGAGCTTGCATTCTCGACAGGTGTTTCTATTGTTCGTTTTTTTCGTTTGCGGCCAGGAAAGGACAGAGTGCAAAAAGTCATACTGCTCAATGCAGCCGCTGAATAAAACAAAGATTGTAGCAACATATGTTGACATGATAAGAGCATATCTGTGGAACGGATCGATGAGAAATATTCGTGCGGCCAAGACACTCCAAAACTGACTTTCAGCAACCCACGAGGCCAGCTATCATGTCCCACAAGAATGCTAGCAGCACAGGTTTCATCAACGCAGCCATGCTGACGAATGTTCCTCTTGCCACTCCCGATTTGGGGATGAGGCGTTTACTGGAATGCCACGATTATCAGTGACTCGGATTGAAGATCATGCCGAATAGTAGTTCTCGTCAGAAACCCAACACAAACAGAGCGCCGGTCTATGCTTGGTATGGTTGATCGCGTTATTGGCTGTCACTGCGGCGGGGGGCGGTGGCACCAGCTTCCGTTTTGTAACTGCACGAGGCTTCGCCAAAAACGTCATTGATAGCCAGGCAACCACGAGCAGAATGTGAGTAATAACAAACTTGCGACCATATATAGACCGCGACTTGTGTTTCGCTATTGTTCCTGAGAGAGAGAGTTGGCAGATAATGATATCACAACCCGGAGAGCTGGCTCGGTACGGAACCAGGACGACACTAGTGGCGTCGCGCACTAGAGCGATGCAGATCATGATGGCACCTGTCAATGTCATATTCTACACCGTCCATCCCGAGGTGTGAGTTGCGATAGTATTTTGTCCGAAGGGGACGAAAACGGTCTTGTTTGTCCACGGGGAAAACTTGGCTCTCTGTTCGCCATTCGGGCAGGCACGTTCTACTAGGTTCTAGCGACTTCTACTAGGTGTCCACTCACACGCATGTCAGTGGCTTGATCGGACCTAGGTAAGGACGCTGATTAATCTAAGCCCAGAATAGAAACTGCGTTCTGATTCGCTCCAGTAAATGCCTCAACTGGGGCGAGAGGTATAAAAGCTCCACGAGTCGGTACACTGACCATCATTTCTTTGACTTTGACACCTCATCACCACATCATCCCTCTCACTCGAATTATCATGCACGCTGTTAGTCCTTCCTGCTATTCCTGTGACTTATGCTAACAATACGTTTAGAACGTTGATGTCCCGTCTCCAAGTTTGCGGCTGCGAGAAGAACGTCCAAGGGGCGTGCACTGTGGTGCCGAGTACGTACATCTCTTTAGTACTTTCGCTAATGGCATACGCTGATTGCGGTACTCTAGCTGCAAATGCACTTGATTAATCCGGCCCTGCTGGGATGACTGGACCATTACACATGCATGCCATGTAGTTGTACCAAGTTTGTAACGCCGGTGTCCCAATACGAACGCTCTATTGTCGTGAAAGTCATTGGCAGGCAGTAAGCATGAGCAGGAAGGAAGGGGGCGCTAGACTTGCTGGGACTCCATTCGCCGTTGTGGAAAAGTGAATGAGATGCTGTTCGTGAGAGCCTTGAAAGCTTCCGGCTGTCCACCTCCACATCACGGAGGTGGGCCGGGACCTGAAACAGATTTAGGACTTCGCGGTCCAAGAGCGGGAAGTGCCTATCATGGTAAGTAGGGGCTTCATAATATTTTAAGCGTGAGCAAGGTCGGTTGCATCAAAACACCTTGCTTTAATCTTTGATTCAGCAACTGCTCTCAAATCGCGATAGGGCGCGCAGGCGCTGCGACGTTTAATTTCAATTCGTCTAGATATTAATGAATCTCTTCCCATGGTGGACCTCGAGTTGGGATACAGTTCTGCCATTATTGCACGTTGCTGCACAAGATTCGCCAAGTGATATGACTATTCCTAATCCGAACTAGCGCCTTGGCGATGAGGAAATATCTAAAACAGAAACATCACCATGCGTCCAATCATGCAGTGTGACACTGAATGTATTCCCGTCTTATGCAATCCGTACCGTTGGACGTGGAGATTCAACATATGGATTTTTTTTCCCTGAGCGTCAGGTGACACTGAGAGCAGGGATCGAGGGAAAACAAACATGCGACCAAAGCACGCTCTGAATTTTCACCGTTGTGATATATCATGATGATGCGCCAACGACGAGCATCCCTCCCTACTCATTGATGCCTGTCGTCCACTCTCAGTTCTCCACATAAATCGCCAGCATCGCCTCACGGTGCCTGTGCGCAACACGGTAGGGCGCGCCATTGCAGCGCGTAATGAATTACGGCTGTTGTTTCGTGAGAGCATTGGATGCCACACACTGGCGCACGCCAACTTGGCTTGAGAGGTGGCTTGTACAGCAAAGCCTAAGATGAAATTGATACCGAGTCACAGCCGTGTGACACACCTCATTCCAGTTTGCCAAGAAGCGATCGAGTCAAAATTTAACCTTTGATTCACTGGGGTCCACCAAGACTGACTTTTTCGCTTCCTAACTTGTCGGGCCTTCAGGCTTCAGGGCGGCTCCATCATCAGAAGCAAGCATGAACGGAAGATAATAGATATGCACGTCGGAGCAGAGCATTGAGAAGACAAAATTAGCAAACATCGCGCCCCCGGCAGAAGTTAAAAGGACGTCCGATGAACGGGGTTCACCAAATGCCGATGGCTCATGGCTGAGAAGGGCGGCGGCGGCATTAACAAGCTTTTGCTCAATGCTGTTCATGGGTCGCCGTCACCGGACGACTCGATGCCTTCGGATATCCGCTCATGCCGGTATGTATAACTCCTGCCACAGAAACAAATGCCCACCAGCACTCTAATAGTAGGTAGGAGCCATCCACGCACAATCCACGCCTATCTCCAAACTCTTGCTCAAAGCTTGTGCAAGACAAACAACGTTATGTATGACCATCGCGTGCCGTTATCCGCCAGCCCATTAACTGGGGTCCTCGATACAAAATCTCAGATTCGCTTCCTCAATCTTAAGTAAACGTTGCATAACATAGACCGATAAGATTCCGAAACAGTTACATGGGTTTTTTTATACATTTATGCGGGGCTAACGAGGCAAACAGACACGATATGGGAGACAAGGCGATTGGATAGGACAGACTGCATTCAATGGCAGGTTCCAGAGCAGCAAGTGCAACTACATATGCAGTCAGTTTTCAACGACGTATGTTTCATCGAGCAGAAGATACTGACCTGGCACAGTCCTGAGTGTGGTTGGCGTGGGTGCATCCTTGGCAGTGCTGGTGGTGGGAAACGGGAACCTGCGACAAGAGTCAGCGTCGTCGTTGGACACAGCGACTCCAAGAGACAACGCACAGAGTTCATTTCGATGAGAAAGTTAAAAGGTGTTGAGATGAGTATGGATGAGTGAAGGTTCTGGATAAGCTAGCGGTGTAGTGCACCCTTTTATACCTTTTGGCTCAGCGGATGGTAACGACGAGTCGAAAGAGGTTAAGTGCGCCATTACCTTACGTTCGCGGTGGCATGTGCCCGTTACCACGAAGCTTGTTTGATCATCAAACTCACTCAACCTTCTCAACAGCTCAGATTGATAATCAAGATCACACTCCGCCCCATCGTTCCCGTGCTCCGCCACAGCACGCGCCAACGGGGCGAACCACCGGACTATGGCTCTGCTTCTTATAGAAAGTATACATACCTCTTTTGTGGATGATTGTCGCTGGAACAAGGTTAGTGTTCGAGTCAAGGAATATGATTTTCGTTCTTCATGCAGAGCTAATCTACAGCTGTTGCCAGGTTGATGCGCTGCGTACAGTACCTGGCTGCACCCATCATTCGCCTGCATGGCGCAGCACTGATGAACAACAGGGCTTCTCAACGAACTACGTGAGTCTTATCATACTGCATAGAGGCACCTTGAGCCTTTTGTTGCGGGACCCATTGCCGAGTCCAGCTCAAGTACTCACGGCTCGGGCATAGACGGCGTCGCATACGCCACTGATAGGTACTTGTCTTTGGTTGACATCGCTCTAAGGGCGCACCATGGTTACTCGGTTTGGATTAGTCTATGCTGTACCGGGCTGCCGTCCCGTGCTATGTCTATGTGCGTGTGGGGGTGGCGTAACCCCAAAAAAGCTTATTTCACGGTTTGCTCTCATGAACGCAGCCATGTCCCATGTCTCATTACAGATCCACAGATCCAAAGACCCAAAGACCCATGATCATCTGCCATCTGTCATTTTCTTCCGTTCACAAAGGCGCAAGGTCGATGGTGGCGCAATAGGATCACGTCAATCCCTGACATACCCACTAGTGGCGCTTTCCAATCTGCGTAGGGCCCACGTTTGTTGGTTCTCATGGTTGTCGGGCTGTCGGGCTGGTACTCACGTCACTCGGACCCTCTGATGCTTACATCCGGATGTACGCTCGAACGGTACGAGATGAATGGCTACGGTATATTCAGCAGTAGAACGATACAAACGTTCAAGGAACGAGGACCGCGCCATTACACGCATATCCCCCATGCTTCCGGCCCTGCAAACTCCGTTACCCGGAACAATCTTAAAGAGTTGAAACGTCGGCTGCTCTCCGCAGAAGCTGAAGAAAAGGAGTCCATACGCACGGCCGCAGAGGAGTTCACACTCGAAGGCGCAGTTATGGACTTTGGCCTGACGTACACCCCCCACACTGAAGGATCTCACAAAGCACCATTGGAAGATCGAGGCATTGCCAGACATCAAGACCTTTCAGCCATCGGCATGCCTTGGTAAAGTATCTCCCTGCTATTATTGAACCGCGCAACGGCGAGGGTCTTTATTAGAGTTGCTCCTGGGAAACTGTATTGGAATCTACGATCAATCGAGTGAGGGGGGGTGTAGAGTTGCTATGGACTTTTTTCTGTGCGATTCTACTACAAAAAACGTCAGCGAGGCGTAACTCGGTCAACCGAGGACGGCTGACGTACACCAACACCTTGGGATACCGTCAAAGTGCACTGCGAAGTTTCATTCACACACAGAATCAATCCTTTGCGGACGACCCCCTAGACGACCCCCAAAACCATTGTTGGCGGTCGGGTCGATCATGGCGTCGGAATTGTCATCAGATCCAGGAAGGAAGTTCTTAATTGGCTCTTTCGCTCGCTCCTGCTCTGGAATCTGCGTCGAGGCCAAATTCCATGGCAGGCTTAACGACGCTTTAGCTCAACTCGTTGTGTAACTCGCAAGTCTCCGTCAATCCCGCGTCAACCGAGGACGAAGCAATACCTCTGTCTATGGCGTTGCGACGGATGGTCTCGCTTACATCTTCGTAACTATGACACAGGAAGGCGTCCTCAAAGAGAGCATGCTGTTTAATCACTTGAGCGGAAAGTTGTCGACTGTGTTAAGGTGCTAGCAGTACATTTTGGAGACGGCGATGTCTATGTTCCCGAATTTAACGCTAGAGATGGAAAGGCGATGAGTTGCGGGCCTATGGTGATGATCCGATTGATCTGGATGACTCTTCCTATCTGCATTCCGATGACGATGGCATATTACTGAACAGGAATCTGAGTCTAGTGGCCCAGTGATGGCTCGTTTGACCCCAGCTGCAAACGAGAAACAGCTTGGCCAACTGCATCGCAAGTTGATTGCAGTAGTAAGGAGGGTGGGTTACTGTTGGCGATTCATGCGAGTGAGATTGATGATTTTAGAGTCTCCCCCAGTGCAAACGGATCCTTGATAGACCTTCATCGGAACACGCCGCATTCGAGTGCGAAGAGAATACAAGCGTCATCTGATGTGTACTCACGAGAAGATCGTCTGTCCTCACCCTGCTTAAAAGGGAGATATTTGGTGAGCGTATCATCATCCTATATGGCTAGGAATGGGACGTCCTCATCGCGAGGCGCCGGTTGGTTCGATGTATGTGGAGATGAATATCACGCCGAGGCTGCATTTCGTGGCGTGGCATGACCCCGTGCCTATTTGTTTATCGTCCAACGCGTATTTTCAGACGAGAGGTTTTAATTCTATACTCCCTTGATCAATCACATTTAGTACCTGCGTCATCGCATGGTGGATCGGCACGCTACTCACACTGGAGATGAACAGTTGGCGCGTAGAAAACGCGAGCACACTCCGACATAAATGGGGAGCAACCTTAAGCTCTATTGCATGCTTGACTACTTATGATAGACTAGTATCAGAAAGATGGGTTGGCCGCGGCTTGTCTAGCCGTTTGCTTCCGGCTCCAAAAGTTATCCCCCCGAATGACTTGGTATATGAGATAGCTACATGCACTGATGACTAGATGACTCGACACAAGACCTCAGATTCCTCAATTTGAAACGTTGCACAACATAGGTACATATACGATTCCGAAACACTGTTACACGGGCTTTTTTTACATTTATGCGGGGCTATGAACGAGGCAGACACGGAGCAGGCTGTATTCAATGGCAGGTTCCAGAGCAGCAAGTGCAACTATAAATATGCAATCAGTCTTTAAAGGCGCGTGTTTCATCGAGCAGAAGATACTGACCTGGCACAGTCCTCAGTGTGGTTGGTGTGGGTGCATCCTTGGCAGTGCTGGTGGTGGGAAACGGGAACCTGGAACAAGAATCAGCTTTGTCGTTGGGCACAGCGACTCCGAGAGACCGCGTACAGAGTGCATTGCGATGGAAGAGTTAAAAAGGTGTTGAGATGAGTGCAGATGATGAAACGGGTTGATAACCTAGCGGCGTAGGTGCCCCCTTTTATACCTTTTGGCCCAGTAGATGGCAGAGACGAGTCGAAAGAGGTTAAGTGCGCCATTACTACGTTCGCGGCCGTCCGGGCATGTGTGGGTCAGTGTCACAAGAGCTTGAGTCATGATCACATCAATTTGATCTCTCCACGCGCCGTTCCAACGGGACGAATTAATAACCGCTCTGCATCCTAAGGAGCTGTTGGTTTTCCCATGTGTATATGCCTCTTTTGTGGATGATTGTCGCTGGAACAAGGTTAGTGTTCGAGTCAAGGAATATGATTTTCGTTCTTCATGCAGAGCTTAGCCTATCTATAGTTGTTGCCGGGATGATTTTGGCTGCTCTACTAGTATCATTCGCCTGCATGACTCATGTCGATGAGCAATAGGGTCTCAGCGAATTACGGTCTCGGCGAGTTAGTACGTGAGCGTTATCATCATACTGTGTAGCGGAACCTGTCGATGCGGCACCCACGCCGAGCACAGTTGTTGCGACTCACGGCTCAGGCACGGCGTCGCATACGCCATTCTTTGATTGACACTCCATTTGGACTAGTCTAGTATGCTGCACCGGGCTACCGTCCCGTGCTATGTGTGGGGTGGCGCAACCCAAAAAAGCTTATTTCGCGTTTTACTCTCATGAACGACGCCATGGCTCATCACAGATCCACAGACCCACAGACCCACTGCAGTCATCTGTCATCTGTCATTTTCTTCCGTTCATAACGGCGCAAGTTCGATGGTGGCGCGATAGGATCATGGAGTCAATCCCTGACATGTCCACTAGTGGCGCTTTCCATATGGCGCACGTTTGTTGGTTGTTCGCTCAGGCTGGTAATGACGTCACGCGGACCCGCTGGAATGTGCGCCCATACGGTACAAGATGATACGGTAAATTCAGCAGAAAGGAAAGAAAAACCTTCGAGAACATCAATTGGCAGTCAGTGTTAAACTCGTCAATCTTTTGTAATATAATGCATTCAATTGGGTGCGATCGTTATCACTGGTGAGTGTTGGGGTGACCGGACCGCGAGTACGGCTCTGCAGTTCCATGCCCTGTGTTCATGATCATCGCTGCCTGGCTGCTAAAGTCGATGGGGATGTGCCATCGCAACACCGGAAATTGGGCGGTGGCGCTCACATGTTAATCTGGCGATAGCAAGGCTGAGCCATCATAACACCGGAAACGGCAGTGGCACTCACATGTTAATCTCCCATTCCTTCCTTTCCTGCTCATAGCATGGGGTGCATGACTGAGCCACCATAGCACCAGAAATTCGGTAGTGGGACTCGCATGTTAATATATTTGCAGTGCTCATGATCATGGCTGCCTGCCTGCTAAAGTCAATTGGGAGTGCCATCACAACACCGGACATTGGCGCAGTGGGGCTCACATGTTAATCTGTGGCGCCTTTCAGCCCATGTCCCTGCTCATGATCATGGGTTCTGGCTGCTAAAGTCGATGGGGATGTGCCATCACAACACCGGAAATTGGCGCGGTGGCGCTCACATTTAATATGTGGTATCTTCAATCCCCCATGGTTACCTGACGAGAAAAACCCATATAGTATGTTAAATTGAAAAACAGGAAATTGTTACGGGCCTGGTGTACCGCAATCAACCATACCATTCCGAGGAATGGATGTTAGCGTTGGTCTTATTACCACTACACACGAGAAAAACCCATATGGTAAGTTGAAAACAGGAAATGGTTTGCGTCAGCCTTATTACCACTACACATGTCAGCTATTTCTGCCTCACAGAGTTAGATCTATCACACCCTCACTCGTACTTGCATCACCTTTTCTCCAGAACGTTGATGCTTCTCATCTCTTACACCTGGGCCTGCAAAATAATGGTACACGCAACTTCTTTGAGGCCAAGATCCCGCCGTCGGCTTCCCGTATTGCTTTTCATGCCGTGTGAACGAGTTTGCCCTTTGAAATGATAGGTGATATGAGCGTGACGTGACGTGACATCGGAGCTTGAACTTGACAACACGCGTGAGCTGAACGGTTGTTCTTTCGTTCAAGTTGACTTTTTCTTCATCCTCAACAAACGATGGCTCTCAGCTTCATCGGGTCAGTATACCCCCGCCGCGTCAGCACAGAGCCTCATTCGCTCCTTCAGAAAGCCCATTTCTCTCATTTCTCATTCCGATGTCCGGTACAGAGGCATCTTGGCAGGCATTGACACTGTTGCCTCCACCATCCAGCTTTCAAATGGTGCGCAGGCTTATTTATATGCCCGAACTGTGCTTGTTGACGTGCAATATGCGCAGTGTATTCTATGGGGACAGAAACGAGGCGGTGAGCACATAACAATTTCGTTGGCCTTTCTGGCGAGGTGACATGCTTCTTCCCCCGTGCAGACCGCCTGCGGAATTCATTCCGCCCGTGCAAGAGTCGTATCAGTACATCATCTTCCGTGCGTCCGAGGTCAAGGATCTGGCCGTGGACGAGCCTGCCCCGCGAAGAAGTGTGCATGACGACCCTGCTGTGCTAGGTGTGAGTAACCCTTTTTTCCAATCACATTCACAATCACCTCTCTCCCTCCGAATGATGAAACCAACACGGATGTAACTATTACTCTTAACCGAGAGCGCAATAACCTCGTGTGGATATCTCCGTTGCCTTCCTTCTGATCCTTTCCGAGTTCACGTTCACGCATGACTCGATCTGACGCTGACAACACCCTCTTCCATATATATATATATATATATACTAGGCATCCGCACACGACGTCGGCGTCCCATATCCTTCTTATGGTCCCCCTCCACCCGCAGTTGGCCCTCCACTTCCGCCACCCCAACAGATCCCTGCTCAGCAGTACACCCGCACGCCCCAACAACCGCTAGCGCCTCCGCCTATGCCACAACCGCCTCCGCCGATGGCGTCCGTGATGTCGGCTGCGCATACAGGGTCTGCGCAGCAGACGCAGACCCGCCAGCAACAGGTGCAAAATAGGCGCAGCAACAACAATTCCGTCCATTCCGCTGCTGTCTCTCTCGAGACGGTTGAACGCGCCATTGGAGACTTGCGAGTCTCTAGTGCGGCTGCTTCGACTGCTGCTGCCGCTGTGGCCAGTAACGGTGCTGGTGCTGGTGGTGGTACTGGTGTTGGTGCTGGTGGAGGCGCCGGCGGCGGTGGGCGTAACGGCGGACGAAGAGGACGTGGACGGGGCGAAAACGGCTATAACGCTACTGGGGTGACGGAGATTAGGGTGCCGGCGACCGATTTTGATTTTGAGGGAAGTAATGCAAAGTTTGACAAGGCTGCTTTGGCTGCTGCGTCTGGCTGGGCGAGTTCGGGTGTTGTTAATGGCGGCGGGGATGAGGCGGCTCGTGGGGAGGGCGAAGAAGATGCGGAGGCTGGTGTTGGAGGGAATGGGGAGGGGAAGGAGAAGGAGAAGCCTGGGGCGTATAACCCGTCCAAGTCGTTTTTTGACCTGCTCTCGTCCTCGACGCACCCGTCTATTTCTGCGGGGAATGAAGCGGGGCGAGGGGGTCGTGGGCGACGAGGTGGGGGGTCTGGCCGGAGCCGGCAGGAGGAGGAGAGGAAGAGGAATGTGGCGACATTTGGGGAGCCAGGGGGAGTAGGGCTTATGGGTCCGGAGCGTATGTGGGCGGGTGGGGAGGGTACGGAAGGCGCGGAGGGCGGCCGAGGAGGGGCGCTGCGGCCGGTGGCGCCGGTGGATTCGGCGGTGGGCAGAATGGGACTGCCTAGGCTTACATAATAATATCAGCATGTCCTTTCGCTTCTCCAAACTTTGCTGGCCGCGTCTGCGCGTGTGTGGGCGACGGAACTACGCCTGGCAGCCTCACCCTCCGCGACAACTCCCACAACCACAGGTACCCCCATTCGTGCTCGTGCCCTATAGTACTCGTTCTCGTTCTCGTGCTCACGCTAATCCCTGCTTATAGAAAAGATGGCCGGTCGTGTTGACCCTCACTGCCATCGCGCTCGGGAGCTGGGCTGGGTTCCTGACGTACGCGACGAACCAGGAGAGGATCTCTAGCTCTGTTTCGGTCTGTGATGCGTGCGGTGCGGATGGACGGGCGTGCGGGGGAGGTGCTCGGGGAGGCGATCCGGCCGCAGCCAGAGTGGTGGTTGAACGGGGATCCGTATGTGAAGGGACAGGTGGGTGGGAGAGAGAGAGAGAGAGGTGGTCTGTGGTGCTGACTGACTGACTGGTGTGCGTTATATGTAGATTGGGCAGCTGCAAGGGAATATCGACGTCAGTTTTCGGATCAAGGGGGCCAAATCTGCCGGGACGGTCTACTTTACGAGTATAAGAAAAGACAAGGGGGAGCCGTATACGATTCGTACGTTGTTGTTCCTCTGGGCGAAGTTGATGCTCATGCCCGTCGTCGGTACAGTACGGTTTAAAGTGATTTGTGATGACGGGACGGTGTTGCATGTAGAAGCTTGAAGCAAGCGATCCCAAGGTTTTGGACGCGTGATGCAATTGCTGGGGAAGATCTCGCTTGTCAAATGCAAAACTTACTATTTGCTAAGGCTGACCGTGTTGAGTCTTAAAATATCCTGTTCTCGTCATTTACCCACCCCATGTCACTTGTTGGGTCAAGGCTGTTTTCAAGCAGAGAGCTATGATTGTCCAAACATCACCCATTATCTATACGCTAGCACGTCGTCTGATCGCTTTGGATATCAATGGAAAAAAATCACGATGGAACGTATGGCATGATCTGGTTTCGTCGGTAGTGCTACTGAAAATTCGGGTCACGAGAAGCTAAAACGGAGGAGCGGCATCGTGTGCAACGTCAACCGCGCCGATCTGTGCAATCGTCAGCCCACCCTCGCATGTAAGTATGCTCCAACGAAAACCCTCACAAGATGATCCATAGCACACCCAACGTGTCATGCCCCACATCCAGCGCACACAGCGGGTCCTGGTCGCCTGGCAAAACGTCCACCAGAAACGCGTCCTTGTTCTCTTTCGGCAGCCCGTGTCTCAGCGTATTGGACAGTTGTAGGCGGTATAGAGTCCACCGTTGGCATAGGTGGTACCCAGTACTCAGACTGGCGTTGCAACTGACGATATCCTATAATCACATGTTGCACGCATAGAATAGGGAAAAATAACTTTATTCATTCATGGTATGGCGGTAGCTGACCTGCACAACCTCGAGAGCGCGACAAGAAATATAGAAAACATGACGAGATAACAAAAAAGGGTACTTTTTGGATCTTGCCCAGGACACGAGGCTGAGAAAGGTGACGGTAAAGTGGACGCTTCTGATCAAGCAATCTGCATCACTCGCTCAGTCGACTAGTCACACTCCAGTCAAAAAACTAAACACCAACCTTGATGTGTTCGTCCATCTCATCCTCCTTGTGGGAACTTTGATTTGTCTTTCGTCACCTTTTATGTAAACGGTTAATAAACCAGCTGATTGACGAAAGATGAACCAACTCCTCGAATCCCCTCATGGCGCGATTCTTAGCATCGGCCATTTCCTTATTGCTGTTCGCCATCCTGCTTGCGTGGCCGAACTGCACTTCGGTCTAAACATCTTGACGCAGGTAGGCACCATCGGTGAGGCGTGTTGAGCTCGTTGGACATAGCCCCGGGCTTTGATACGTGACCGACGGAATCAGGGGGGGTAGAGCTTCGAAGAGACCTCATAAAGTCAAAAGCACGTTTCATGCGGGGTTGATGGCGCGAACGCCCGTCTCCTTCGACTTCCAAATAATTTCTCCCGCGTGCCACACAGGAACACCCTCAGCGATCAACGCGATTGCTTTGATTTGAGGATAAGTCAAGCACTCCAACGCGCTGCTGTAGACGCTACGGCTACTGACAGAGTTGACGACAATATCAACGTCAGGGTGCTTCGCGACCGCCGCCTTCACGCGTCTCCTTGGTACCCTAGTAGAACTTCTGAATGTGATGGCCACAGAAAGGATAAATCATGGCAGCTACAGAGCGAGCCGATCGGCAGCATGAATAATCAAAGTCGAGCATTCCATGAATAGCTCGGTTTGTAAACCATTTATATAAACGAAAGAGTGGGTGCTCTCGTCGAATGGCTGGATGATGACCTAGAAGTGTCAGCCGTGGTCTGGAAAGTAGTGAACAATCTGACATCGCGCCAACACTGGCATTTTCAGACGACGGTCGTGACGCGGGCAGAAGGCATCTCAATTTGGATGGGTTTGGTGTTGACTTGATTTCAACGCCAAGAACTAGCAAGCCAGTGGAGGTCCCTCCAGCACCGCAACCGGTAACCATGGTCCACACTCTACCTCTGCGCTCAGTACGGTAGGCTGCACGGTCGGATGCGGGCAGTGCTGGGGTATGAGAGGTGGATGGAGGTGGCGGATGGTATTGGATGCATGCAGCGTCGGGCGGAGTCGCAGTCACTGGATCATGATGGCACAAATCCAAACGCCTACTTATTGGGCTGGCAGGAGAGCTGGGAGGGCGGGGGGCGTGGCGAAGAGGCTGGGAAGGCGTAAGTTATTCCATTGTCGGGCGGTCACATGTCACACCTAGCCTCGTGTTGACAGGTGTCCCTTCTGTCCCCACACCATGCCCATCTTCAAGGGTGCTGCACACACCCACATCGACCATTCTGACTTCAATGATGTTGGCTACGATCAGATCATCACTGCCCATTCCACCATCCAGGATCAGACCATCATCAGCGATTCCGATATTGGACACAACCACATCAGCAATTCCATTGTCTACCAGACCAATATCACTTATCATCAGCCTCGGGTTTGTCCAGTCGCTGAATCTGAATCACACCCCCATTCCGGGGCGACATCCCAGAGGAATATTCTTCGTCCCACTTTCCGCTCTTCAGCCAGTGATTCATGCTTCGTTGCTGCTCGTCTCATCGTCGAAATCATTCAATCGCTGCCTGCCTCTGATCAGTTCCGTAATCTGAAGGAGGATCTGAGGACCTTGAAGCAAACGCTAGACCTCGGTGGACTGGCAATCGAAGCATATCAGTGTACGCCAATAGGTCGAATACTTTCACGCACTATTAGCGAGGAGAGGGCGCGGTGCATTGATGTTTTACGAAATTTGTTAAATACCATCAGAGGTTATCAACGGGATGTCAAGTCAATGCACCGATTTTTTCCTTGAGTCGAGTGTTGGGAGGCGGGGGTGAATTAGGCGAAATACGTGTATGGAGAGATAAATTATCGGATTGTCAGAAGTCGCTAGGCCAGTGCTTACGGCCATTAGACTCGTACGTCTTGCCTTCATTCCATGCCATGGCGTTGCTAAAACAGTGGGTTATTAGTGCTTCATTGCGCGCCTTTGGAAGCAGCGTGCGCGCACAGAATATATCTTTCGCAGATTTCAATCGTCTATTACAACAAGGCCCTCCTTTCCTACGCCACATACAAGTCAGTAAGGTTACAGTAGTTGATCATTTGGGACGAAACATACCGGTTCCGACAATATTCTGCTCCGCATGGCAGGTAAGGTGTGATCGCAAGCACATCGGCATTAGCTCATGCATATTTGTATGTTAGGATTTCTGTATTTTCATCAGCGAGCTCTGCAAGGGTAGTGCCGGCCACGAGTTTATACAGCGACGCGACTTCAGGATGCTCCATAATAACAAATTGATTGATCCATTAGAGTTCCCCATCCATGTTGTGTCGGGAATGACACTCGAAATGAGTATCATCTTACGACGGAGAACATCCACTCAATCAAACACAAAGAAGTGTCCCAGATGCGGTTATAATGCATCAGTTCCCGTGGGTGATGGTTGGGTCGAGTGGGAAGTACTTCAATTTCTATCATCATCCATAATTAATGGCTTTAATCTCAGTTGGCATTGCTCAGGACAGTATCAATTATCCAGCAGAGGAGGAGATTGTTCTACAAAATTCTCGACAACTCAACAGGATAATGTCAGATATTTGCGCCGCATACATATTGTCAAACAAGGGTATATGGTTTAGGATGTCTACAACTAATTGTGCTGACCTCACTATTCCAACAGTTTTGTCAGTGAGTGATTTTGTGGATGAAATGGGTGTCAATGACTGACTTGGTCCCTTTGTTTCTGTGTCCTCAGCAAGTGAGTGATTTTGAATGAAATGGTGTCAATGGCTGACCTGGTCACTTTGTTTCTGTGTCCTCAGGAAGTGAGTGATTTTGAGCATGAAATGGGTGTCTGGGTGTCATGGCTGACCTGGTCACTTTGTTCTGTGTCCTCAGCTGAGTGATTTGAGCATGAAATGGTGTCAATGGTTGACCTGTCACTTTGTTTCTGTGTCCTCAGGCAAGTGAGTGATTTAGAGCATGAAATGGGATGGCTGACCTAGTTACTTTGTTTCTGTGTCCTCAGCAAGTGAGTGATTGTGAGCATGAAATGGATGTCAATGGCTGACCTGGTCACTTTGTTTCTGTGTCCTCAGGAAGTGAGTGAATTTGAGCATGAATGGGTGTCATGGCTGACCTGGTCACTTTGTTTCTGTATCCTCAGTTGAGTGATTTTGAGCATGAAATGATGTCAATGGTTGACCTGGTCACTTTGTTTCTGTGTCCTCAGGAGTGAGTGATTTTGATGAAATGGGATGGCTGACCTGGTCACTTTGTTTCTGTGTCCTCAGGAAGTGAGTGATTTGAGCATAAATGATGTCAATGGCTGACCTGGTCACTTTGTTCTGTGTCCTCAGTTGTGAGTGAATTTGAGTGTGAAATGGGTGTTAATGGCTGACCTTGTCACTTTGTTCTGTGTCCTCAGGAAGTGAGTGATTTGAGCATGAAATGGGTGTCAATGGCTGACCTGGTCACTTTGTTTCTGTGTCAGCTTGTCAGTGATTTTAAGTATGAATGGGTGTCAATGGCTGACCTGGTCACTTTGTTTCTGTGTCCTCAGCAAGTGAGTGATTTTGAGCATGAAATGGGTGTTAATGGCTGACCTGGTCACTTTGTTTCGGTGTCCTCAGAAGTGAGTGAATTTGAGCATGAAATAGTGTCAATGGTTGACCTGGTCACTTTGTGTCTGTGTCCTCAGGAGTGAGTGATTTCAGGATGAAATGGGTGTCAATGGCTGACCTGGTCACTTTGTTTCTGTGTCCTCAGCAAGTGAGTGATTTGAGTGTGAAATGGGTGTCAATGGCTGACCTGGTCACTTTGTTTCTGTGTCCTCAGAGTGAGGATTGAGCATGAAATGTTGTTAATGGCTGACCTGGTCACTTTGTGTCTGTGTCCTCAGGAGTGAGTGATTTCAGGATGAAATGGGTGTCAATGGCTACCTGGTCACTTTGTTTCTGTGTCCTCAGCAAGTGAGTGATTTAGTATGACATGGATGTCATGGCTGACCTGGTCACTTTGTTTCTGTGTCCTCAGGAAGTGAGTGAATTGAGCATGAATGGGTGTCAATGGCTGACCTGGTCACTTTGTTTCTGTGTCCTCAGCGAGTGAGCGAAGTTTGAGTGTGAAATGGGTGTCAATGGCTGACCTGTCACTTTGTTTCTTGTCCTCAGGAGTGAGTGATTTGAGCATGAAATGGGTGTCTGGGTGTCATGGCTGACCTGGTCACTTTGTTTCTGTGTCCTCAGGAAGTGAGTAATTAAACATGAAATGGGTGCAATGGCTGACCTGGTCACTTTGTTTCTGTGTCCTCAGGTGAGTGAATTTGAGCATGAAATGGGTGTCAATGGCTGACCTGGTCACTTTGTTTCTGTCCTCAGGAAGTGAGTGAATTTGAGCATGAAATGGGTGTCAATGGCTGACCTGGTCACTTTGTTTCTGTGTCCTCAGGTGAGTGAATTTGAGCATGAAATGGGTGTCAATGGTTGACCTGGTCACTTTGTTTCTGTGTCCTCAGTTAGTGAGTGAATTGAGCATGAAATGGGTGTAATGGCTGACCTGGTCACTTTGTTTCTGTGACCTCAGGAAGTGAGTGAATTTGAGCATGAAATGGGTGTCAATGGTTGACCTGGTCACTTTGTTTCTGTGTCCTCAGCAAGTGAGTGAATTTGAGCATGAAATGGGTGTCAATGGTTGACCTGGTCACTTTGTTTCTGTGTCCTCAGTATGTGAGTGATTTTGAGCATGAAATGGGTGTCAATGGTGACCTGGTCACTTTGTTTCTGTGTCCTCAGTATGTGAGTGAATTTGAGCATGAAATTGGTGTCAATGCTTGACCTGGTCACTTTGTTTCTGTGTCCTCAGCAGTGAGTGATTTTGAGCATGAAATGTGTGTCAATTGCTGACCTGTCACTTTGTTCTGTCCTCAGCAGTGAGTGATTTTGAGCATGAATGGGTGTCAATGGTTGACCTGGTCACTTTGTTTCTGTGTCCTCAGGAAGTGAGTGAATTTGAGCATGAAATGGGTGTCAATGGCTGACCTGGTCACTTTGTTTCTGTGTCCTCAGCAAGTGAGTGGTTTCAGGATGAAATGGGTGTCAATGGCTGACCTGGTCTCTTTGTTTCTGTGTCCTCAGCAAGTGAGTGGTTTCAGGATGAAATGGGTGTCAATGGCTGACCTGGTCTCTTTGTTTCTGTGTCCTCAGCAAGTGAGTGGTTTCAGGATGAAATGGGTGTCAATGGCTGACCTGGTCTCTTTGTTTCTGTGTCCTCAGCGAGTGAGTGGTCTTCAGGATGAAATGGGTGTCAATGGCTGACCTGGTCCTTTGTTTCTGTGTCCTCAGTTTGTGAGTGTATTTGAGCATGCAATGGATGTCAATGGCTGACCTGGTCACTTTGTTCTGTGTCCTCAGGCAGTGAGTGATTTTGATGAAATGGGATGGCTAACCTGGTCACTTTGTTTCTGTGACCTCAGGAAGTGAGTAATATTAAGTATGAAATGGGTGCCAATGGCTGACCTGGTCACTTTGTTTCTGTGTCCTCAGGGAGTGAGTGAATTTGAGAATGAAATGGGTCTCAATGGCTGACCTGGTCACTTTGTCTCTGCATTCTCAGGTAGTGAGTGAATTTGAGCATGAAATGGGTGTTAATGGTTGACCTGGTCACTTTGTCTCTGCATCCTCAGGAAGTGAGTGATTTTGAGTATGAAATGGGTGTCAATGGTTGACCTGGTCACTTTGTTTCTGTATCCTCAGACAGTAAGTGATTTTGAGGATGAAATGGGTGTCAATGGCTTACCTGGTCACTTTGTTTCTGTGTCTTCAGCTTGTGAGTGCTTTTGAGCATGAAATGGGTGTCAATGGTTGACCTAGTCACTTTGTTTCTGTGTCCTCAGGAAGTGAGTGATTTTGAGCATGAAAGGAGTGTCAATGGCTGACCTGTTCACTTTGTCTCTGCATCCTCAGGAAGTGAGTGAATGTGAGCATGAAATGGGTGTCAATGGTTGACCTGGTCACTTTGTTTCTGTATTCCCAGACAGTGAGTGATTTTGAGGATGAAATGGGTGTCAATGGCTTACCGGTCACTTTGTTTCTGTGTCTTCAGCTTGTGAGTGCTTTTGAGCATGAAATGGGTGTCAATGGTTGACCTAGTCACTTTGTTTCTGTGTCTTCAGCAAGTGAGTGATTTTGAGCATGAAAGGAGTGTCAATGGCTGACCTGTTCACTTTGTCTCTGCATCCTCAGGAAGTGAGTGAATTTAAGCATGAAATGGGTGTCAATGGTTGACCTGGTCACTTTGTTTCTGTGTCCTCAGGCAGTGAGTGAATTTGAGCATGAAATGGGTGTCAATGGCTGACCTGGTCACTTCGTCTCTGCATCCTCAGGCAGTGAGTGAATTTGAGCATGAAATGGGTATCAATGGCTGACCTGGTCACTTGTTTCTGTGTCCTCAGCAAGTGAGTGAATTTGAGCATGAAATGGGTGTCAATGGCTGACCTGGTAATTTTGTCTCTGTGTCCTCAGCGAGTGAGTGATTTTGAGCATGACATGGGTGTCTGGGTTGCATGGCTGACCTGGTCATTTTGTTTCTGTGTCATCAGCTTGTGAGTAATTTTGAGCATGAAATGGGTGTCAATAGCTGACCTAGTCACTTTTTTCTGTGTCCTCAGCGAGTGAGTGATTCTGAGCATGACATGGTGTCAATGGTTGACTTGGTCACTTTGTTTCTATGTCCTCAGGAAGTGAGTCAATTTAAGCATGACATGGTGTCAATGGTTGACCTGGTCACTTTGTTTCTGTGTCCTCAGTATGTGAGTGATTTTGAGCGTGAAATGGGTGTCAATGGTTGACCTGGTCACTTTGTTTCTGTGTCCTCAGGAAGTGAGTGAATTTGAGCATGAAATGGGTGTCAATGGCTGACCTGGTCACTTTGTTTCGGTGTCCTCAGCGAGTGAGTGAATTTGAGCATAACATGGGTGTCAATGGCTGACCTGGTAATTTTGTCTCTGTGTCCTCAGCAAGTGAGTGATTTTGAGCATGACATGGGTGTCTGGGTGTCATGGCTGACCTGGTCATTTTGTTTCTGTGTCATCAGCTTGTGAGTAATTTTGAGCATGAAATGGGTGTCAATAGCTGACCTAGTCACTTTGTTTCTGTGTCCTCAGTATGTGAGTGATTTTGAGGGTGAAATGAGTGTCAATGGCTGACCTTGTCACTTCGTTTCTGTGTCCTCAGGAAGTGAGTGAATTTAAGCATGACATGGTGTCAATGGTTGACCTGGTCACTTTGTTTCTGTGTCCTCAGTATGTGAGTGATTTTGAGGGTGAAATGAGTGTCAATGGCTGACCTTGTCACTTCGTTTCTGTGTCCTCAGGAAGTGAGTAAATTTGAGCATGACATGGGTGTCAATGGCTGACCTGGTCACTTTGTTTCTGTGTCCTCAGCGAGTGAGTGAATTTGAGCATAACATGGGTGTCAATGGCTGACCTGGTCACTTTGTTTCTATGTTCTCAGTTTGTGAGTGATTTTAAGTATGAAATGGATGTCAATGCTGACCTGGTCCCTTTGTTTCTGTGTCCTCAGTTTGTGAGTGAATTTGAGCATGCAATGGGTGTCAATGGCTGACCTGGTCACTTTGTTTCTGTGTCCTCAGGATGTGAGTGATTTTGAGCATGAAATGGGTGTCTGGGTGTCATGGCTGACTTGGTCATTTTGTTTCTGTGTCATCAGCTTGTGAGTAATCTTAAGTATGAAATGGGTGCCAATGGCTGACCTTGTCACTTTGTTTCTGTGTCCTCAGGAAGTGAGTGATTTTGAAATTGACATGGGTGTCAATGGCTGACCTGGTCACTTTGTCTCTGCATCCTCAGGTAGTGAGTAAATTTGAGCATGAAATGGGTGTCAATGGCTGACCTGGTCACTTTGTCTCTGCATCCTCAGGCAGTAAGTGATTTTGAGCATGAAATGGGTGTCAATGGTTGACCTGGTCACTTTGTTTCTGTGTCCTCAGGAAGTGAGTGAATTTGAGCATGAAATGGGTGTCAATGGCTGACCTGGTATTTTTGTCTCTGTGTCCTCAGCGAGTGAGTGATTTTGAGCATGACATGGGTGTCTGGGTGTCATGGCTGACCTGGTCATTTTGTTTCTGTGTCATCAGCTTGTGAGTAATTTTGAGCATGAAATGGGTGTCAATGGCTGACCTAGTCACTTTGTTTCTGTGTCCTCAGCAAGTGAGTGGTTTTGAGCATGAAATGAGCATCTGGGTGTCATGGCTGACCTTATCACTTTGTTTCTGTGTCCTCAGGAAGTGAGTGATTTTAAGAATGACATGGGTGTCAATGGCTTACCTGGCCACTTCGTTTCTGTGTCCTCAGTCAGTGAGTGAATTTGAGTATGAAATGGGTGTCAATGGCTGACCTGGTCACTTTGTCTCTGCATCTATAGATAAGATAAATGTTCATTACATTAGTTAATGTAATGAATGTAACTAGTCTTCATGTAACTATTACAATAACTATGTATCAGAGTTTTGGCACTGTGGTCATAGAACTTGATATTGGGCATCTTTTCTACTCCATATCCTATGTGCTTAATGTGGCATGTATGATAAGATTCAGATAGAGCACCTCCTAGCTGGAAGACTTGCTGGTCACAATGGAATTCAACAAAATCAATGAATTTGATCTCATAGATGTTGGTCCATGCAATAATCATTTGTATAATGATTTGATTTGACTTTATCACATGTCCCTATTATGTCCTTATCTCCTGTTTTGGTGGGCAATCATGTTGGGTGAGAAGCAGAGGCTGTCCTCAATGAATGTCAGCAGTGACATATGAAACTGATGTCATCATATCATGAATTTATTTAATCAGAGAAAATTATATGTGCTGTTGCATATCAAGCCAATTGTGCTCATCTGAGGACATAGCCAATGCTGCCATCTTCCACCTTTGATTAGATCTTAAAGTCTTTCTGAGATCATCTATTGGAGTCATCTCATCATCTCTTGCAAATTGAATACATCACAAGGGTGAAGTGAATGATCCAGTAGAACTCGATATGAGTGCACATTATTGCCAAATGCCTGGAATGAATTTCTTGACAGGCCTGCATACCAGACCAGGTAGGGAAGTTACAGTGTAACATATGATACGGTGTAGGGAAGTCCTACAATGTAGCGAACCATACGGGTTCCCAGAAGGCCAGGAAGTCCTACTATATAAGGCTAACTACATTGTATACGTATGATATGGGGGGAAGGAATTCCCTGGTACAGGCAGCAGGCAGGCGACCGACCGGCCACAGTAGGATCGGCAGGCTATCAGTTCTGAATGATATTCTTCCCACCAGAAATGTGGCTTGGTATGGTGCAGGACAATGACCAGTTATATAGCATGTGGCAGCCACAATAGTACCAGGAAGGAAATGGACCGGCACCAGCAGCCAGGAAACTGCGGCCAGGAAATGGACCGGCGCCGGCACAAGTGGCAGGCATTGGCAGACACTGGCCGGGAAGTTATGCGGACCAGGAAATATGTAGATATATTCGCCCAGCTTTACAGTGGCCACGAAATGAACCAGCTACAGCAGGCAGGCAATCCAGCAGGCAAGCACCCGGCAGCAACCGGCGCCAGAAATCATACAGCTAGGAAATGAACCAGGGCATAATTGGCAGGCAGGAAATTGGCAGGCGTGGCGGCTGGGAAATGGACCGGCAATGGCATAATTGGCAGGCAGGCACCTGCAGCACCCAGCCAGGAAATCATGTGGCCAGAAAAACCAGCTACGCCAGAATTGGCAGGCTGGCTGGCGCAGTCGGCAAGCAGGCAGAAACCATAATGTGACCGGAAAATGAACTGGCTGCACAATCGGTAATAGCACATGGCAAAAACCAGCCGAGAGGTCTGGGGCCCGAACATGAACCGGCTGCAGCACGCAAGATGTGCAGCTAAATGATCAGCTATTAAGGCAGCAACTAAAGATGAGCTTGCCAGGCTGTTTGCCTGAGGGCGCTACCCTATGTGAAACCAGGGTGCTTAATGAGGCCGCTATGTTAGGATACCTATATGACTGGCTTCGGCATATGTTCAAAAACCGGCAATTGTTGATGCACTTGCTTATGTAGTGCAGGCAGAAAAGAATGGGCCGCTGAGGCTGCCTGCAACATGATGAAAACTGACTAGCTGATGCTCACAGCGTGCAGTTGCATCAGTTCTCGACAAAAATGAAAGTTAAATATATATATATGTACATTTGTAACGAATCTATGTACATTTTGTAATATCAAGACAACTTTACACTTGCTGGGGGCGCTTGACAGCATTGTTGGGCATCTCTTCCCTCCTCTGTTTGCCACCTTGAGAATTCTCTTAACCAAGTGGTTCAGTTGATGGGTCCTCTGAGACAGCAGGTGCTCCTGCTGTTTCCGCTGCCATTGCCGCTGCCACTGCTGATGCTGTTGCCATTGCTGTTGCTGTTGCCATTGCCGTTGCTGTTGCTTGTATGTCTGGCACTCCTCCAACAGCTACTGGCGCTGCCACTGCTGCCATTAAGGCACGGACACTGGCAGCCAATTCCAGCCTCTGTTGTGCATCGTCTCTTTGTTGCTGTTGTAGATGCACAACATCTACAGTGAGCCGAGCTGCCAGCCTCTCCAGAGCTGCCACCTGGGTCTCCAAACCATCCTGGCCTTGAGTGCCGTCGCCAAGTATTGACTCCAATGCTGTCACGTGCTGGTCAAGGTCATGATTGTCTGTTGCTACTGTCAGTTTTGTTATGAATACTTTAGTATGAATCGTACCTTTGCCTGAGCCATGCGGTCGAACTACCAGGCCACTGAACTGCACCCGGGTCTCTGCCATTTGGACGTCATTGTCCGAGTCTTGCTCAAGTGCCGGTGCTGGTGCTGGTGCCAGTGCAGGGGCAGGTGCCGGTGCCCATTTTATTGCGCAAGGGTGTATGACCCAAATTTCCTTCTGCGCCTTGGGCGCATCAGACCCGCTGCCTGTTTCTATCTGGAAGGGGTCGCTCTGGCTGCCTTTTGTTACCCCTTGTTTCTTTGTTTGCGCCACTTTTCGCTTGTGGCTGCTGCCTTCTCCGGATTGCCTGTCGGTATGCAACACATTTTCATCAACCCGCATGCATGGCAAGCCTTTCCTCGCAGTTGCTTCCAGCACTGCTTTCCCAACCTAATGCACCTTGTACATGGTGGGTCATTCAATGCATCAAGCTTCACCGGCTTGGCTTGGCGTGTCCTTTCTTCTGCTCTCCCTCATCAATGTCCATCTCCTCCCCTCCAGTCTCTTCTTCCGACTCGATCCTTCGAGCATGTTTGGGGTGTTGGATCAACGGCCATTTTGATGGCCCTGCTGCCAGTGGTGTTGTCGGTGCCAGTGCTGGTGCCGGTACTGCTGCTGCTGCTGCTGCTGCTGCCAGTGCCAGTGCCAGTGCCAGTGCTGGTGCTGGTGCCAGTGCCGATTGATTGTCTTCCCCTCGTTCTGCCTCCTTTTCTGACCTTCGATCCCCTGCCAATGCACTGTCAAATGCCTGAAGCGCGCTCTGTTGGGCTTTGACAAACTCTTCAGACCCTTTCTTGTCGCTTTTGACCCAGGTGACTATAAACAACCACATAAACTTTCGCCGCTCATATGCCTGAGCAACGTCAGCCGGCTTCTGCGGCATTTGTCAGGTTGTGAACACCCATTGCTAATTAGTGTTAACATCCAGATTTCCATTCATAAGCAAGGAGATTGCACCAATTCAGCCTTTAATTTTTTCATGACAGCCCGTATGTTGTTATTTTGGAGGCCATTGCAAATCGCACTGTCAATGTTGTCAATGGCAGTGGAGACAGTATCTGCATTGATAATGCATGAGGCAGACATCGTTGGTATGGCAAAAAGTAGCGGCAGCGGGATGCTTGAACAAGGAAAAAAAATTTTCCGGAAGCCAACACTTCGTGAGAAACTGGCTGCCACGTGACATGGACTGCCATACATGGCCGGTGCTGTATGTGGCCGGTGCTGTGCTGCTGCCGGTCTATCATTCATTTATACTATGACAACTATACCTACGACAGGTCCATTTGCACACTCCCATCCCCTTCTTCGTCTGGCAACCATGAGACATCCATAAAGTCGAAATCCTGCGGGCCGTAGACAGGTGGAAGTGTGATATCGGCCGTTGCTGCACGTGACTGTGGCAGGAGATTGAGATCAGGGGGAGGGCTGTTTTCAAGCCATGCATCGGCAGCCGCAAGTGCCTCCTGCATGTAGCCAGAGTCACTGCCGCTGTTGTCTTCACCCATCGCGAGAAATGCGTCGGCAGCAGCGGCAGCGGCATCTTCGGCATCCTCTTCATCATCATCGGCCTTTCCACCCTTGTGCTCATCAATGTAGCTGAGAACGCTCTCATCGTCGGAGACATCCTCATCTTCACCATGCCTCAACCAAGCATCGGCTGCATCAGCCGATGAGAAATCCCGTGCTGCTGCTGCCATGCCACTGTCGCTGTCAGAGTCTCGGCTCAGCCAGGCGTCAGCTGCATCTGCAGATGACCAATCACCGGCACTGGCACCGGCAATTCCACTAATCCAGGCATCGGCAGCAGCATCTGATGCATCCTGTTTTTGTGTTCTGCCACCTGAACTGGATGGCCTCGGAGTCACAGCACCGGCACTGGCACTGGCACTAGGACCGGCACTAGGACCGGCAGTGCAACTGGCATTTGCGTTGTGTGGTGGTGAGCCAGGCATTGAGGGAGGCTCTTGAATATCCATCCCCAGTGCTGAATAAACCACCGTGCCAGTGGGGAGGGTCGCTGTAGTTGACCAGACTCTGGGATGATTGCCAAAGGGCAGTGATTTGTTGTAGCCCAAATGGTGTTTTGATTTTCGTGGCTGCCAGGCCAGAATCTCAAGTTCCGTAAGGTCAGCGCCTGAAGTCCACTGTGAGGACTGCAGTTGGGACTTGAAGTGCTCCAAATCGGCCTCGGCCTGTGTGCAAACGAGATTTGTCATTTTTTGGGTATGTGCCTTTCGCTTTGCTTTGTTCGCTGGGGCTGGCGTGAACATTGATGAAGTGGTTGATTGTGCGGTTTCCTTCATCAGCACCCTTTCATGCAACTCAAAGAATCCCGCCGCACGGCGTGTGTCGAGGTCGACTTGATTGAATGCCGACTCTTCCATCCCCTCTGCGAATGACCTCATTGCTTGAAGATCGGCGAGCATATCCGCGGTGATAGTTTTGTAGGCGCTGCAAGACTGACACACGGCACCAGCAATGTCAGCAGACGCCGTTTCATCGGCACCGGCATGGCGATGAGTCGCAATTGTGGATGGGAGGGGATAGTGCATGCGAGGTTTGAGTTGTGACCGATGAGTTGCCAAGCATTGATCCAAGTTCTGGCTGCTCAGTTGACCGTTGGTGTGAGGCTCACGATCGGCATTCCACCAATCGATGTCATAGCGGTCAACAAGACTGCCATGGTTATCGGGATCAGTCCCAGCATCCAATGTTGCCAAGATGTCGTCATGAAACCGCAGCGGCAAGTTAACCGGCGAGACATCAGCCAAACTATTGGCGATCGAACGATGATCGGCAAATCGATGACCTGGCCGACGGCAAAAGCGATGCCTATGTATGACATGACGAATAGCTATATCACTATCAGCAAGCATAGTAAATTCATTGATCAGGGACAAACCAATTCAGCCTGCAGCCGTTTTTGCATCCATGTCTGTCGCTCGGCATCGGCTCCACTGATGATGAGCAGCGCCTGTCGGAATCGTGATTCAGCGTAGTAGGCAATTTCCTGGGTCTTCACATGCGACGTATGCTTTGACCCTGATTGCAAGGCAAATGGGCTGAATACGGAGATTGTGCCAGTGCTCATGATGAATATCGACGAAGATGAACGACAAAAAAAAAATGCGCGTTTGTGGTCACGTGGGTGTGAATTACATAATAGCGACGAGAGTTACGGGCGAGCAACTGAACGACATAGCAGTCAAATACAGGGCGAGATGTACAGCGGAGCAGCAGAGCTTTGAAAGGACTGATCAGTCTTCATGGCCATCCGCCACCACATTGTGTGCTGCCGGTGGGCATATGAAGCGGCACCGGCTGACATGCTACCTCTGGCTAGTGCCCCATTCCATTTCTCACTAAGATGTAGAAAATACCGGACCGTCCACTGCATCTCGTACGTGACAAGAAGGCGTTCTTCATACCAGCGGTCCTTTTGCGCCCTTGCACGCAGCCAATGAACTCGTTTGACTACAATGTTTTAAGTATGTGCGAAGATAATGATGCAAAGAAAGTATTGCCTTACACTCAATAGTCGGGTCTGAATCAGAGGATACATCAGCACCGGCACCGGCACCGGCGCCTGTGCCAACTGGCATAATTGAGTGTGGTTTATGATTGTGCCAAATCCAGGAAAGGCACAGGCGAGTAGAGCCGGGAGTGTTGGGATCAATGACTGCTGTACTCGCCTTGATATGGTCCTGTGTCAAAATCTGAAATACTTGTAATGTTTGTTCATCTGCTCCAAGTGTGGGTAAGCGGCGACGGCAATTTGAATAAATGAGAATGCAGAGCAATTGCAGAGCCCAGTGCTTAATGACGGTTCTGGCTCGTGTCTTTACCGCCTTCCTGGGGCACTCTGGATTACATGTGAATACTGAAATGATTTGTCGGCAATAAGTTCTTGTAGTCGATTAAGATGCCTTTCTGCCTGTCGCTTGCGAGCCAAAAGTTCGACATCTTGGAATTGGCCACTTACATTGTTGTTTGAAGGCAGGTGGAGAATCTGTGTTCCACATGTAAGGCGGCATCCCCAATCGCTGTTGATTCCAGTCCCAGGGATGCTGAGAGAGAGTCTTCGTCATCAAATTCACCCTCCTCATTTGGTAAATAAGCAATGGGGGCAATTGCATCTGAGACACCTGCCCTCTCCTGCAGCTCCTTCAGTTCATGGAGCAACAGTGCAAGATGTTGCCGATGCTGCTCTATTGATTGCCGATCATCGGCTTTGTCATGTTGACCATGCCGACGCAGGCGATCTTGGATGTCAGTTCTATTAACTCAATTATAGCGATGATGAAAAGTATAAAAGGAGCTCTTACTGTTTTTCTTCCACCATCAATGCAAATTCAATCCATTGCTCTATTAATCCTGATGCCAGTACCGGTGCCATGTGTGTTGATGCTGATGCTGTGCAAGTAGTGGTTGTTACAGTTCTCTTTTCGTTTCATCTCCGTGTCTCAGTGAACCGTTTCATCATCATCATTACTGCGTAGTGTACAGCATGGACGCTATCTCCTTTTTGTAGTTACCTTCACATTTCCTTTCTCAGATGACTACAGCTTTATTTCCTTCTACGGTTCCTTTGTTCTCTAAACGTATATAAACCCCATGTATCTTAGAGTAACCTCAGTTCCAACTTAGACGAGTTTTGCTCTCAACCTCGCTTGAACTCGACGCTCTTCTTCTTCATCGTTCTCAAGACCTTCGTCATCGTTTGACTTAGCGTCTAAACTCTTTGTCCAGTGATTGGGAGCGGACCGAGACTCTGCTTGTCGCTGTTGACTTAGAACGAACTACGACGAGGGCATCGTCCATAACAGTGGTACGGTTGGTTGTTTGTGCACCATAAATATCCATCAAGGTGATGTCAGAATGCCTTAGATGCTCTGCTCTGCTGACATCAATCTCCCAGCTCTGTGTTGCAAATAGTGGGACAGTGGCGGTCAGTTCATTGTAATATTGTGCTGCTCGTGACAACATGGCAGATGCTTCAACATGTGTCGGCAAAGGGATTTCGCAATCAATAGCATTTTTTTGTGGTTTGACTCTGTTGCATGGTCATCAAGAGTCTCTGACCGATGTGCTAAAGTGGCCGTTCGGATGGTTGGCGATATTGCGTTCAGAGATGACCATAGAGACTCAAGGATCTCGCCAGCAACGACACCTGTCCCAGGAATAAAGGATGGTGCAAAACAGTAAAAGCATTCATCTTTATGTGCATGTACATGGAAGAGGCCAATGGCCGATCAATTTTCAGGCTGACCGGCAATTGGTCACCGATGCGATCAAACAAGTGGACAAAATACTGACAGGCAATGTCATAAATGAGCATGACGCCTTGATCAGGATCAACGCCAGTCGTCTGTAATGCCTGAAGGAAGGCAAAATCAATGTTCTTCTGTTGTTCCCCCTTGAACAAATCCACTAGGGCGTTTGGGGCATAGCATCCATGCGCGCACATGCAATCCCAGCTATGCCGTGATATCACATGCCTTGGAACCTAACAATGCATTCATGATGGCTCGAAATGTCTTTTCACATGGCGCTTTCTGCCATCATTGAATCATTAATCATTCAGATGATGCAGCTGCATTTCAGATGACGTACTGTAGATGTCTCAAGGGCAGTTTTGAGAAATGCATGATACTTCTCACGTGTGGGTGCCATTCCACCTCCTTCAGAAAGCCATATGTGGCTTCATCATTCTTCTGCCGGATATGATCGGCTTTGAAATTTCCGTCAGCAACCAGAACTCGTTGAAAAACAAATCTATTTGGATCGGCCTTCCAAGTTGGAGGTAAGTTGATGCCAGGCTGTGGACATGCTGGACAGAAAGTGGTCAGTGTGCCGGAGCCTGGCCGTTGGGGATCCTTCTCATCATGCCATAGCGGCCCATTTGAGCTTCTTCATCCATCTCCAGACGCGTGACATTCGTCGCAACTCATGGTAGAGATTGGTGACCTCATCAGGGGCAACCGGCTTTGTCAATCGGCGAAGAAGTTGGTAAAACTGGTAGGCAGATGCCTTAAGTTCCAGATTGCAAAGCCGAAAATTGTCCAGAACTTGCGCTGAAAATAATGTCTTAATATTGACAAAACTTGCCGGCATGAAACGAGCAGCGACAAGTGAGAGGCACAGTATCTTCGCCATGGCATTGGCAGGTCAACAGTGCCAAGTGGTGGATTCCATTAGTATGGACAATGCGAACATAACTGTTGTTCATTGCATCGACCATAGGAATAGACGCATCGGCATTGGACTCGGTTTCATGGCACTGACAATTCTGAAGATTATAGGAATATATGACGAAGACTGATTCAACTTACTCATTGGGTTCCTCGTCTTCATCATCATCCCAGTCAAAGTCATGATTTCTCCTGCCAGGAATTACGAAGAAAAGTAGGATCGTTGTTTTCCGGCATTCTGGTAAGTGCCGGTGCCGGTTCCTTTCCCGACAGAATGCTCTGCTGCTCTGCATGGTCCTTTTCGACCTCCAACTCCTCCAGATACCGTTGTTGAAATTGTAGTGTTTCACAAATGGGCAAACCAATGCGATGTTCTACAAGTATGTAGGTGCCGACCTCCCAAAGCTCAGCTGGCCGGAAGTGATTGCCAGTCCACCGTTCAATTTTATGCAAAGGATTTTGCTGGTGGGTTAGACGCATACACGCACAACAGACAGGCTTGCTCAAACTGCAATCGATGCACCGCCAAATTGCCACATTATCTTGGGAACAATGAGTGCACTTCCGTTGCTCCACCGGCCATGCCTCGCGAAACAAGGCCGCTTGCAGCAGATCATCAATTCGTTCAACATTTTTGAGTCTGCATATTATTAGTGTTAGTCTATCCATCCGTGGATGATAACTTGGCTAACCTTGCTCTTTTATATCTCCGGTGGCTTCAAAATTAGCTGAACCATCAAAGAGATCAGCAGCCTGCTGAATATGAATGGTCTGTGATCTGGTAGTCTGAATGGGGGTGGGTTTCAAGGGAACTTTGACACATTTTGTTCTCGGACCCATTCTAGAATCTATCTGTATGTCCTCATGTGTCACAGCGTCCATGGCCTCATCATCGTCCTCATGCAGGGACACATGCTTAGAACGTTTCTGGCGTTTTGTGGGTGACAATGCAGCCATGGTGAGGGATGGGAAGATGTCAAAAGATTGACCCTCATGGCCAATGCATGTTTGATGTAAATGTAAGACACATTGTTAGTCGGCACATGTTTGCAGGATCATACACGGTGTTTGATGCAGCATTTTGACAAGTATAGTTAGATGCATGTGTTTAATGGAATGTACCACTGCATGTATAGTTAGACGGCATGTGTTTGATGGAATGTACCACTGCATGTAAAGATGGTACACATATGGCAAGATCTCTCACGTTGACACGTTCACAAACTTCTTACTCCCATGTCCACGACACAAGATTCACAGAAAATGATACGGAAGGATAGCAAATATAATGCACAGGAACGGAAGGCCATAGAGCCTTTCAAGCTTTCGTTTTGTTCTCAGACGACCAAAGCTGGTCGTCTCCTCATCATGAAATCGCAAATAATGCCGGCAATGTTCAATCACTGGACAAGTGTTGGCAATAAGCCTGCTGACTCTACAGAGGTCTTGAAGAGAACCAAGGTAAGATTCACGTTGTTCAATGACGGCTTCAATTGTTGAATTGTTAATTAGGAGCTTACTCAGTGGTTGAGCAATAACTGGCGTCCATGTCACTCATTGTCAGGAAAGGAACCGATTTTCGGCATCAAAAAATCGGAAGTTGTGTGGCAAATGCGCCAGAAAGAAGTTTTTGAGGAGATAGCAAACCTGATGGGGTTGAGTGTAGTCGACAGTACAACCCTGGGTTGGTTCGGCCACAGGTTGCCGGCGATACAGATCATCCTGGAGAGGATGACTGTCGCAGAAAAAGTGGCCTTGGACCAAGAGGTGGAGAGGATAGGCAAGGAGGGCCTTCCAGCAGACCTGAAGAGAAGGTGAGTTCTATTGCCGGTGCCGGTGCCGGCCCCATCTGACCCGATTATAGGCTTGCGGAGAAAAACCTGGTAAAACGGGTGAGAGACACCGGAAAGAATCAGTGGATGGAGATGGGAGTTGTTTCCATCACATTTACAGCATACACGGCACCAGACGGGAAACTTGTAGTTGATGAGTAAGTGCTTTTAAATGCTTGTCCCTACTGTCGCACTACCGATGCTTTTAGACATGAGGAAATAGCTGCAACAATGGGAATCAGGGCCAGATCCTTCTCCGATTCTTACAAGGATGAGGTGAATGAGATGAAGCGGCTTGTTATGCAATATATGAAGATTTTGCGCGCAACAGCAAATCCTCTCATTGCCGTTGCCGAAACCCAGCCGCCCCTGACCATGCCGATGACACCAAATGGTTGGCCGGTTCTGCCCACTCCTTGGAATGTGGAGTATAAGAAGGAGGAACTGGAGGATTTGTTCACGTTATACATGCGGCAACATTATAGTGTGTTTCCAATAATATCGAGATTGATGCTGACTAATTTTTGGCAGAGTTAGCATGTGGCCGGGGTTTACATGTACCATATAAAGACCTGACAGAGAAGACGACAGACATGATCGATCCCAAGTATATCCCGCGCTCATTGAAAATGACACGGCCTCGTAACATGCTGAAAGCCGACCTGCAGAGCTTCTTCCAACATCTGGTGGAGCGACAAAGGTTATATGGGCCAGAAGCAGCATTCCGGTTCAAAGCTGTTAAGCAGGGTGATGTATTAGTGGCTGCTCAATATCCGGCCAATATTGATCCACCACCTATCACGCAAGCGAGATCGGCCTTGGCCCACCCCGGTCCTACTCACATTGCCGATGCCGGCAACACAGTACCCGGCCCAAGTCACAGTGCCGACTCTGAGTGGCATGCAGATGATAGAACAGCAGGGCAGGGACAATCCACCAAGCCTGCTCACAATGCCGGTCCAAGTCACATTGCCAACACAGGCCGGCCTGCCGGTACCGGACATATCATCATTGGTCAGAAGGAGATGGACACAGTTTGTGCGGCAGGGGAGGCAATATATACGCCCATCAATGGCCCATCCGATGGTCATCCACAGTACGCGATCCCAATTGCAGTGTATAAGAAGATATTCGGCCTTGTTGACCCATCTCTGTTAATTGCAGAGTGCTCAGGGCAGCCACCCTCGTCACCACGAACACCAAGGTATTTGTTTCATCCAATAAACAATTCAACGACTAATCCTTCAGGTTAAGCGATCAATCACAAAGCCCAACAGTGCAAGCAGACCCTCCCATCACGACAGCAACAAGAAGATATGCTACTCGTGCAAGAAAGAATATGGAGCAACCATCCGAGCAAGGGCCAAGGCCGAGACTGCGGCGAGCCAAAAAATCATGACGAACATCAGGGCTCACCAGTAGTGTGATGACATAAAGCCGCAACCGGCATGTCGACATTATGACCGGAACCATGCAAAGAACTTTACATTTGTAATATAATCTGACATTATGACTATCCTCTCTTCAAACTAGTACAATATATTCACAATCATTACAGCACCATGCAAAGAACTTTATATTTGTAATATGCATAACAATACAAATAATTATATGATGAAAGTCACTTATGCCGAGGCCGCTTGAAAACATTGCCGTACATTTCTGCTGATCTCCGTTTGGTACCACTGGAGTCGGGATGTGGGCTCAGTCGAGGAGAGCGACGGGGTTGAGGCTCTTCAGGCTGTGGAGTCAGTCGAGGTGAACGACGCGGACTGGGTGTTGGTGGTGGATCCAAATCGGGCACCACAAGCATGGGTGTTGTTGGCATGAGCAACTGTTCAACAGCCGCCGATGATGATGGTTCTTCTTGAGACGGCACTGGTGATTCAGAGGGCAGAGGCTGAAACATTGGCATTGGAGGAATCAGTACTGTTGGATGGCACTGGGCAGCTTCCTGTGATGTCTGCGGTGTAGCAGGGATCAATGTCACGCCTGGCTTTGGTTCAATATGTGCCGGTCGTATTGTATTGGCCGCATCGGCCGTGGTTGCTGTTGCCGGTCCTATTGCCGGTGCCGATTGCGAGGGTGGAGGCATGAGTGCCGGTCCTGTGGCCGGTGCCAGTGCTGTTGGCAAGGGGGACCTATGTTGTCATGCATGCCATCTCTGCTGGTAGTTCTGTATCGGCCGCATTGGCCGCTCCCAACATGGCCGGTCCTGCCGTTGGTGAGGGTGGCGGCATTGCCATTTCCGTACTGGTACATGGGCCAAGTTGGAGTGGGTTTGGTGACTCCAATGGTGATTTCGGTGGCGCCCTCATGCCTGCCATCGCCAACTTGGTCTGCATCATGTCCATGGTCCTCCTTGCCCCCTTGTCATCATATAGGTAAACAGCCTGCCCGACCGTATCTTGCATTCCGAAGTATTCCAGCGCATCCTGGAAACGGGTAACCAACTCGTCCCTCTGTCCCTGATTTTGTTTATGTTGCTCTTGAAGGTGAACAACATCGGCCATCAGCCGTGCCACTTGTCGCTCTAAACCTGCCACCCTCTTTTCCCAATCACCCTGAGGTTCTCCAGCAACTCCAAATATATCTTCTAATGATTTGATACGCTCATCCAGGGTGATTTCTTGGGATTTAAGATAAAGATGTCAGTTTCCGTACGATGATTTTCACATTGATCGTACCTTTGCGCTTTCCTTTTGCACGTGATGAAAGTGGTGGGGAATCTTGAAGCTCCAGGCCACTGAATTGCGCCCGGGCCTCTGCCATTTCCACTGCCATTTGCTCAGCTGCCAGTGCCGGTATAGCTGCCGGTGCTACTTCAGATGTGGTTCGCGCCCGATTTGTTTTTGCCGGCTGAGCTGTTTCCCACCCCGACTCACTCTCTGTGTCACTCACGACAATCTTCCTCTTTGTTTGTTTCTTTTGTGCCGCTTTTCCAATCGTTACCTTTGTTTTTTTTGGCGATGCACCGTCTGTCCGTATGCACCTTACTTTTATCCTTCCGCATGAGTAACATGCCTTGCCCCGCTCCTGCTTCCAGCAATCCTTTTCCAGCCTTACACACCTCGCGCATGGTGCTTCCATCAATATGTTCAACTTTACCGGCTTGAGCCGTTCTTTTTTCTCTCTGTCGTCCTTCTCTTCATTTCCTGTCTCCTTCTCCTTTACCATTTGCCGTGGCCGGACCCGTTTGACTTCCTTGCCAGCTGCCGCTTGTGACCCTGCCGCTTCCGTTGCCGGTTGCTTCTTGTCCGATTCTGGATCAGGCACCCCTGCTGCTTCTGGCTGTGTGGCCGGCCCTGCGAGAACCACCAATTCTGCTAACTTTTCATACCCCCGTCCCGTCTACTTACTTCTCCCATCTTCACCTCAACCATTTTTGCCCTTAATCTTTTATCAAATTTTTCCAGTGCCATGCACTGGGTTTTTATGAACTCGGCCGACGCCTTCTGGTCAGACTGTACCCAAGGCACGATGAATGACCAGACAAACTTTGGCCGGTTATAGGCCTCGGCAACGTCGGTTGGCAAAGGTTGGGTTTTCCTTGTGATAGAAAGCCAACGCTGTTATGTTATATAAGATTTCGTCACTTATGAACAAGAAAGCCTACCAAATCTGCATTTAATTCCTTCATCACAGCAGCAATGTTACCGGTGGCCAGGCCATCACGAATGGCATTGTCAACCTTGTTAATGAGAGCAGAAACAGTTTGGCCAGTGATGATCGACGAGGACATAGCTGTTAAAATTGTACGGCAGTTGTTGGGCAGGATGTGGGACTTGGTAGCAAGTTTTGGTTGAGTTTACGTGAGAACCTGAAGTGTTTGGTTATATTTTTTTCACCACGTTACGTGAAGGCAAACCAACCAACAATTTCTCCTACCTCCATCCGGACAACTGATTGCCGTACAATTTCAACAACCATGTCTGGGTCCAACATCGTCACCCTTGCCACCGTCTTAGTTGCTATTGAAAAAGTCGATAATGCCATTCGGCATGGTCTGGCCACAGGTGACATTGCCGCTACAATGACGCGAATCCGCCCAGATATAGTAGGGTTTCCATTTCGGACCGCGACCAAATGTTGAAATCAATTTAGGTATGGCTTTACAGGACGCTGAAAGGGGGAAATTTGCCAAACGACATTCTCAACGCATACCGCCTGCGAAAGTTCATGTGGCCGTTCACCGTGGCATGGTCAAAAATGAGCCAGGAGGAGAAGGAGTCGTTGGAGTTTATCAGATTCCAACGTGACATAGTCAAAAGATTTGACAGTGGGGAAAACTGGTGGCCAACAGGGAAAGGATACATGCAATATATGGATGGGCCGGGACAGCACACGCACCTGCCGGTTGTTGAGCCGGCAACAGAAGCGGCACAGGCCCAGTCTGGGCCAATACAGAAAAGTGGAGTGCCTATAGAACAGGAAACACGGCCAGAACAGCACATGGTTGCTGAGCCGGCAGGAGAAACGGCTAAGACATCACGGCTGGCTCAGGGCATAGCAGAAAGACGGGGTCGGAAGCGGAAAATAGTGGAGCCTGACCAAGAGCCAGAGAAGATGGACGTTGATGAGAAAAAACCACGCAAGCCAGTCAAATCGGAAATTCTAATGGACCCGCCATGCGCCATGTGCATGAAATTGGATCAGGAGTGCTGGAAGCAACAGCGGGGCAAGCCATGCTACCCCTGCTCTGTATTAAGGAAGCGATGCATACGGACAGCTGACATGGCAGGCAAGAAACAAAACAAGACAAAGAAGATAAAGACGGCCGAGCTTGTAGCATCGGCACCGGCACCGGCACCGGCATCAGCACCAGCACCAGCACCAGCACCAGCATCGGCAGCGGTACTGACACATGATGATGGGCGGGAAATGCGAAATGTGGCAGAAGCACAGGAGCATTTCAGTGGTCTGGAGATTAGAGATTCTTCTCCCCGCCTTTCATACCAAGACAAAGGAAAGTGGAAGGGTACGAATCATTTGAACACAGTTATGTAGAAACTGACCGCTGTTTTAGAAACTGACAATGATAAGCCAGGTGGCAATCTCAAGGAGCCCTTGGAAGCTTTAGAAAATGCTTCTGGAGAAAGTCAAGCCGATCTGGAGAGGAGGGTAGCAGTTTTGGAGTGCAAAGTGGCTCAACTGATGCCGGCCGTTGCTAGCCTTGAAGAACATCGTCGAAGAGATGTGCATCAAAGGCAGTGGCTGGAAGATCGGTTTACAGATCTGCTGTCAATGTTCGGAGTGCATGCCGATCCACTCTTCCTATTGGGTGGACACTCTCACATGTAAGCACCACGGCACCGGCACCGGCAATCATTCAAGAGTTTGCTGATACGAGGGCACTCCCATCTGAGTGAGAGATGTTCCTGTGTTCATTTCTTTATGTATGATACATATTTTGTATTTTTGTGAATGGCATGCCAGATGGTTTGGCTCTGTGCCTTCGTGAGAACGGCACTTTTGTGAATGGCATGTCATGTGACCGTCAAACATGACCATACACGTCCTGGTGCATTTTCCGATTATCTGTTCAAGTCATCGATGATGGACAAACATCAGGAACAGAATGCCAACCTCACAACGAAAGGGAAATCGAATCAGGATGCCCACATTCCTGATGGTTGCGCGATCAGCAACCAACCTGCTATTCAGCGATTCATGGTTCCGGCATTCATGGTCCCGGCCACCGATCAAGCTTTCGAGGCCTATCAAAAAAAGTTGGAATTGAACGTCAGAGACAAACAAGGAGGTGTAAGTATCAATATTCTCCCTCAATTCGCTCTAATCAATTCCCCTTGTTGCCGGTCTTCCATTCCCATTGCCGTATACCGATCCAATACTGTCTGCCGTTCATTGCTTGCTCAATATCAGTCCCGAAACATTGAAGATATTCCATATTCCCTTATTGGAAGTGACAAGATCATGATACCCGCTGATCCGGTATGTCGCTTGTTTTGATTGCCGATGCCGACTAATAGTAGCAGCCATTGACCGACCGAGAACGGCTTGGTCTTCATGCCGAAATAAAGGCAATGCAATCACGGCTAGGCATATCTTACAAGGATGCCTCGCATCGTCTTTACATGGCAGAATGGGAGAAGCTGAAAGCCGACGACAATGCCCATAAGGCATTCTCCTCTCTCAAACAGCGCATGGATTCTGCAATTGTGACATTCCAGAATCGCATTGCAGATATATCTGGCCAGGATGGGGAGGAAAATTCAAAGGCCGGTGCCGGTTCTGACGGAGGCATGTCTTAGAAAGCCGTTGAAGATTAGATGTTTGTATTTCATTTTCAGTAGTTTGTAATCAAGTATTTGTGCGGTCCCTGCGACCGCGTGCTGTAGCTGGCCTTTGCTGAAGCCCCTGATCATGATTTGTTGATAACGTCAGGAAAAAGATGGAAGATCACTTAGATATGCATTTTTGACAGAGTTGTAGAACCTTGGTCGTGGCCATAGTTGCTGTTAGTTCATTAGTATTGAAGCAGGCTACCGATTGTGCCGTAGCTGGTTCATTTCCTGACCGGAGTATTTCCTTGCCGGTCGCTGCAAGGTGCTTACCTGTCTGCTGATTGTGCACGTAGATTTCCCGGCCGGTTGCTGCCCAGTGCCTGCCTGCCGTACTGGTTCATTTCCTGAGTGTATGATTTCCCGGCCAGTTGCTGCCAGATTCATTTCCTGACCGCATGATTTCCCGGCCGGTTGCTGCCGATTGTGCCGTAGCTGGTTCATTTCCTGAAGGCATGATTTCCCGGCCGGTTGCTGCCCGGCCGGTTGCTGCCCAGTGCCTGCCTGCCGTAGCTGGTTCATTTCCTGAGTGTATGATTTCCCGGCCAGTTGCTGCCAGATTCATTTCCTGACCGCATGATTTTCCCGGCCGGTTGCTGCCGATTGTGCCGTAGCTGGTTCATTTCCTGAAGGCATGATTTCCCGGCCGGTTGCTGCCAGATTCATTTCCTGACCGCCTGGAAATGAACCAGCTACGGCACAATTGGCAGGCAGGCATTCAGCAGGAAGGCACTGGGCAGCAACCGGCCGGGAAATCATGCCTTCAGGAAATGAACCAGCTACGGCACAATCGGCAGCAACCGGCCGGGAAATCATGCCGGTCCATTTCTTGCCACATGCCATACTGGTCACCATGCCAAGCCACACGATCATCAGTGCCGCAATCAGTCCGTTTCCTGGCCACATCATAATTTCCTGTCCGCGGCTGCTGCCGTGTACCTTAGGTGGCCAATGTCCTTGACGGCCTCCGATGGAGTATGCTTTTCTTGCTTTTATAGTACAGATGGTGAGGAAGGATAGTATCGTTCTGCCTGCCGATCCTACCATGGCCGGTCAGTCACCTGCCTGCCACCTGTACCAGGGAATTCCTTCCCCCGTATCATACGTATACAGTGTAGTTAGCCTTATATAGTAGGACTTCCCGGCCTTCCGGAACCCGTATGGTACACTACATTGTAGGACTTCCCTACACCATATCATACGTTACACTGTAACTTCCCTATGTGCGATGCGCGAGTGGGCAGGCACATGAGAGGGTGGGCGCGACGCATGAGAGGGTGGGCACGACTTGCGAGTGGGTAGGCACGACACGCGAGAGGGTGGGCGCGATGTGCGAGTGTTGGGTGTGGTGTGGGGGGGTGGGCGTGACGTGTGAGAGGGTGGGCGCAAGGTGCAAATGGGTGGGCGTGGCGTGCGAGTGGGCGGGCATGAGGTGCGAGAGGGTGGGCATGATGTGCGAGTGGGTGGGCGCAACGCGCAAGTGGGTAGGTGTGGGTCAAGGGTGGCTGCAGCTGCAGCTGTGGGTTCGTCGAATTCAAAAACCGATAATAAAACAAAAAAATTAGTTATCTGCAATAAAAAAGAAAAAAACATACAAGGGGCCCAGACAATTGGTCTGGGCCCGTGGGTGCTTGCGTCATGCAGCAGCGAGCTGCTGTGGGTGTGAACAGGCGTGTTCAGACTTTGGCTCAGCGAGAGGTGTACTTGGTGACGTGGCGCGGGTGGGTGGGCAAACGGGGTGAATAGGCGGTCCGTCGACGCGGCAGGGTGGTCGTCGAGAGTGGCGAGGGGCAGCGGTGGTGGTGGCGGTAACGTGGTGGGGGTGGTGATGGTGACGGGGGGTGATGGTGGTGAGAGGCGGGAGGTGATCGTCGGAGGGCGGTGACGAGCGTGGGGGTGGTGGTAGTGGTGACGGACGGCAACAATGGCGGTGGCGACGGCAACGATGACGGTGGCAATGGCGACGATGGCGGTGGCGGCGACGGTGAGATGGTGGTGGTGACGGTGATGATGGTGGTGGTGGCGACGGTGAGATGGCGGTGGCGACGGCGACGATGGCGGTGGTGGCGTTTGCTTAGGTGGTTACTTAAGTGCTTGCATAAGTGAACTTTGCTTATGAACTTATTGGAGGTGCTAACCAATTTCTAAGACAACCATAAGTAAGAGTGAACTGATTAGCACATAATAAGAGCTACTAGGACATAGTCTCAAACATGTGGTGATCTGCATATTGGTTGACATAAAATGTATTGTACATGTCTAGGGAGTCGTGAAATGTCAGATCTGTTGAAACAAAGCCCTCACCAAAGATGGGGATGAGATGCACACCCTGTATAACTGAGTCAAGATGGATTAACTCTGCTGTTGGTGAACCATCTTGCTCATAGTCTCGATCAACAATCCACATCCCTGTCCAATGACAAGGTATGGGATGTGTGGTAAACCATTCAACAAGGGCACATGGGAATCTCTTCCCTTTGAAGGTAAACAACATGAAGAGAATAGCTTGAGCTACCTCCATGCTTGCCATACCATGAGCTGTCATATCTTTGGAGACAAAGAGACAGTCTTGGCGAGAACTTCTGTTCTGCCATGTAGGAGATGCTCGGATGCGTTCTTGACACCGTCCTCCATCCCCTGAATAGTCACTTGGGGCATAATATTTGGCTACTGCTGAATGAAAGATGTGGAAGGAGCATGGGTCTGCAGCAGGGAGGTCATGGAGAGGTATATCATTGGGGGATGCAAGGGAGTCTGGGAACTGCTGTATGTAGAGGAACTTGGAAACAAGGGTGGGAGGTTCAGAATTTTGATGTATTCAGCAAGTCTGTTTACACAATTGGGATAACCATGGGCTAGAGATTATCTGAATTACTACGGGCCTATGCTCAGATGTGTTATGTATGCAACACACCTCATCTCTTTGCTAGGCAAAGTTCATCATCTATGGGTCAGCATGGCCCATGCACTATTTGGTGATCATCGTCATGTCCCATCCTTGTGTTCCCACCCACTATAACATCCACGAGAGCTGGCAAGAGGGGTCCATCCAACAAACCATGCTTCTCAAGAAATGACTGCAATGTGGCCACCTTTGCTAGATGTTGGTTGATGATCAACATCTGACCAAGCAGCCAAAATTTGTTTGTGCAATGCCAAGGGTCCTTCACAGCCCTGATGTGCTTGATTCCGTGTATAGAGGAACTCAGCTAGTTCACAACTAGTGCGGTCATCAAAAGGATCAAACAATGGGATGTGATCTGCAACAGGTGGTGGTGTGCCTTGAGGGAGATTGACACCCACATAATCACACATGGTTCCTAGCAGTTTCAATTAATGCATGACGGAATAATCCTACATGTATTTACTTTACCATTTAATAGTGGATACTTCTTGATGGTCCGCTGTTGGCCTGCTGGATCAGACCAAAAACTATCCACTTCTTCAAGGATATCAGGATGTGGTGCCATATGTTCATTATCCCCATGATCATTGATAGTGTTGTGTTGGTCAGGGTGGGTGTTGATTGCAGCAAAAACCCAGTGTTTAGCATTGATATGTTGGTAAGACCAGACCAATTCTGAAAACCTTGCCCACAGCTCTGACCATCATCAAGCTTGGATTGACAAATGTATGACTGTGGTCTATATTGAGGTTAAGACAACATCATATAGAGGGACTGGTAGCAGCATGAGCATCTGATGAGCATGGGATCAACTAGCAAGCCACCAAAAACACAAAACAGAAAACACTACCTTTCTCAAAAAATCACCCAAACAATTGTTCAGAACACACTTGAGTATGCCTCCTCTTCAACGCATTGTGCGGCTGTACAGTGAAGTGTGCCCACATCACAATCCAGAAATCTTCAGGATCCTGCTCATATCTTTCTAGGTCGTTGCCAATTGAAAAGAAAATCTCTCACCTGACACCAATACAGTTGAATTGGGACCCCCTTCAGTCCTAGGCCTCCTAACCAGAGCCGTAATGGTGTGGTTACATGTGCTGCAAATGCTGCTAAGCACCCAGGATTTCTTGCCCCAGACAATGAAGATTCGAGAGCTATGAAGAAAAAGAAGCTGCTGCCTTACAGTGTCAAGCCTGAGCTGAAGAGAAAAAGTCCAGCCTTGCTCGTCTTGAAGCAAACACAGATTGCATTGCCGCTTTTGAGGATTCACTCAGCATCCAACGTGCAGCTAAGCTCTCAAATCCTGCGTGGCCCAATCAGAGAGCCTGCCACGTGAAAGCGGCTGTCAGCATCTCAATGGATCCAGGCACACAGGGAACTCACCAACAAGAAACTGTTGAGTCTGATTCCTCTCATGCAGATGATGTTGACTATGCACCATCAGTTGAAAGTGAATCCGAGGGTCCACTAACAGTAGGTCACTCAGCGGCCAATTGGATATGACTGTTGTTGATGGTGACTAGGACACCAATGGCATTGATATAAAGGTTACATCTGTTGGCCCTAAATATGGCCGCAAGAATGTACCTAAGCAACATCAAGCTTGAGTGAATATTGAGGCTTACTGTAACATGCCGTTGAGGACGAATGACATGTCACTCACAAGCAAGAGCAACAATGCTACAAACATTGGCAAACACAGGTGTTCTGATTCAGACATGTAAGTTGCTCACATTGCCCAACCATGCCCAGATCCTCACTAACTGGCCCTACACCCAAGTGACTTAAGACTTCTGATCCCAACTCACCCCCCCAGAATGCCAGCTCACAGCGTACCACCCAAGGACCATTACAGAATGCAAATGGCACTGAAAAGGACCGCTTTAATTTGGAGTATGGGGGGACCTTAGATGAAGACATGCAAGAGATGGCTCCACTTCCTGTAAAGCTGGCTCAGGTCAAGGTTTGCCTGTCATAATATATAGATCTCTGCTTTAAGTGTTCTTGTGCACAGGTAACAACCTGAGTGGAGCCTGATCTACCTCTGATCAAGGTTGAGGCACTTGACCCTGGTCTACCAGGTCACCATCAGGGCAAAGCAAAGGAGCAATCATCTCAGGCATGCCTCAAAATGGATGGTTGACAACTTGAAATGTGGGAAAAGGTGGTTATACCTGCGTTCAGGTCCATTCTAGGAGCGCAAACAATCCCATGGGACAACACAAACCCTCAGCTACTTGTCAAATTGAAGTATATTTATGGGATCACATTCCCAGATGACCCCCATAAAATTGAACATAATGGGCCTGAGTATGCAAAAGTAAGAGTATAACAAGCCAAACATATGTGTAACTCACAAGAAAAAATACACCAGGCAAGTCAGCAGGGATGTGAATGGTGAGCACGCATTGCACGTGAAGTTCTATGTGCCACAGAAGAATATCTAGTTGATCTCTGTGGTGATTCCCTAACTGCCATAGCAGAGTATGTAGGCCACCTGTTGGATGGTGCCCATTATATGTGGGAGGAGCATGATGTGAACAATGCCCTTGTGAGTAGAGGGCAATCCTTGTCATTGTTTTACTAATGTTATCTCAGAACTATAAAGGATTATTCCTTGCGCCGTATATCATAGCAGGGATCAGGGCACACCTTCATATGACAGCCAATCTCCCACTGGTCCTCCAGATCACAGCACCCCCCCAAGGAGCACTTGCCCTTGCAACTGTCGCCGTACGTTGAATGATTAGGTGTGCATGACAGTCACATCACTTAAACATTTTCTAGGTGGAACATGCGCTGAAGGCATGGGAATCAGGAACATGTATGCTAGGAGAGGATGTCAGCAAAAAAAAAGGAAGAGGAATTTTCTGAGGCACACTGGGGAGTGGCTACCAATGCTATCATCCCCTCGATTCTTTGTATGACTGAATGCAAGTGGCAGAAGGTGATCCAATGAGTGCTCAAGACCTCCAATTTAGCACCACAACCCACTGGGGAGGTGCCTGCCTTGCCCATACATGCTCCAGACGATGCATGTGCATTAGCTTATGAGCCAGATAGCAAATAGATTAGTGTGTATTTCAATGAGCAAAAATTTTAGTGCAATTGCAATTGCAACTTACATGGCTTGGAAGAGTACTTATATGTACATCAGTAAGAAATGAACACTTCTTAAGTAAATGAATCTACTGAAATAAGTGGATTCAACTTATCTACTTATTGTCCTTATCAACTTACAGTCCCTTCCTGAAGTAACATAAGTGACAGTAAGCACAATAAGGAAAACTACAGTTTTCCTGATGGATATAGTCACTCACACATATCATTTTTCTCTTAAGTATTTACTATTGCTATATAACATCTTTTATGATGAACTTAAGTTACATATATGATATATCCATTGTCCACAGCTACATTCAGTCACCTTCCATCCCTCTATATGACTGAAAAACAAAAAACAAACCACAGACAATCCACCTACCTTACTGATCCAAGATTCCTCAGTGCAGTCTCGATGTAAGGTAAGGAATAATGTTGTAAGGTATCAAGTCCAAGAAACTATGACATCAAAAAAAAAGCTTGATGGCTCTGCTGACTGATGCCTCAGGCCCAACGAGAAATTCCCCAGGCAAAATCTGCTTGGATCAGTGGAAGCAGGAAAGAGCAGGGTGAAGCCGAAGATTTTCCATTTTGACAGTTATCCTGTTTGAATCTGTCAGTTTCCTGTTGTCCTCTGCTGTATAGACATGTGGCAGGGCCACCTGAAATTGCATGCGTAGAAAATTACATTCTGCTTGAATCTGTCTGAAACTGCGTCCGTCGTTGCTCCCCTTCCCATCCTGCTCCCCTCCAGCCATCCTGCTCTCCTTGTTGTTCTCCTGCTCCTCTCATTCTTCTTCTGCTTTCCTCTGCTCCCCTTGTTCCTCTTCGGCTTTCCTCTGCTCCTCCCGTTCCTCTTTGACCTTCCTCTGCTTCTCCCGTTCCTCTTTGGCTTTCCTCTGCTCCCCATGTTCCTCCTCCCTTCTCCCAGCTTCCTCTAGTTTCTCTTTGTGCTCCCTAGAGTAGGTGACTAGTTAGAACATGAAATAATATGATGAAATTCATAACATACCTCTTCAATTCTGTGCTAAGCTTGAAATAGCCCTACAGAACTTTCAGGACAATGAATGGGGTGAGGAGAGATTGACAAACTTGTTTATCCTCTTTGTTAAGTGCATTCCATGCCTTCAAAACATCTACCGCCTTGGTCTTGTCCACATTGTCAGGGTTAGCAAGATAGTTGTTTGCGAACAAGTCTCTAGAATGCCCTCTCCATTAGTAAAGGCAGCCATAGCAAACTCAAACTTACTTTGGCACTGTTAAATTTGGATTGACAACATACTCTTTGACAGCCTTCTTGCCTTTCTGAGCTGCCACCTTCCTTTTATCCTTGCCAGTGCCAGATGACGTATTAGCAGGTGCTTCCGGCATGCTTGGCCCTGCCACGGTGATTGGATTCACCTTGTTTACATCTTGGAGTGAATATGAGCCTCGCGCTTTGTCATCTGCTGGAGCGCCAGAGGCTGGGAACAAAGCTGAAGGGGATAGAAAGCATTAGTGAGCTATGGAGGATGGATAGGTAGACTTACTAGAGATGTCATCTCTGGGGAGGTTGGGCGGAAGCTTGAGAGAAAGCTTGAGAGGACAAGGTTGTGGTTGCTTGATGCGTGTGACAGACAACGAAGGAGAAGAAGACCCCGTTGTTGACACATTTGACATGTCAGGCAAGTCAGAAGGAGGCGCGTCATCTCTGGGGAGGTTGGGAAGCTTGAGAGTGTTACGGACGATGCCCTCATTGTAGTTTGTTCTAAGTCAACAGCGACAAGCAGAGTCTCGGTCCGCTCCCAGTCACTGGACAAAGAGTCCAGACGCTAAGTCAAACGATGACAAAGGTCTTGAGAACAATGAAGAAGAAGAGCGTCGAGTTCAAGCGAGATTGAGAGCAAAACTCGTCTAAGTTGGAACTGAGGTTACTCTAGGATACATGGGGTTTATATACGGTTGAAGAACAAAGGAAACCGTAAAAGGGATAAGGCTGTAGTTACTCGAGAAAGGAAATGTGAAAGTAACTACAAAAGGAGATAGCGTCCAGGCTGTACACTGCGCAGTAATGATGGATGTGAAACGGTAAGACGGAACGAAAGAGAACTGTAACATTACCCCCTTCGTATGCAAGAAGTCGCCAACTTCTACCATGAATTTGTCCAACTGTGGTCTTGCCTGGATTCCAGCCAACTGATGATGTTGCCGATGTCTTTATCGGCGGTCTCTACTCGCCACTGTAGACTTTGAACTGCCCGTTGTAATTGTTCTGCTTGGGCAAGCATCATGTCTTGTTCCTCGTAGGTAAGGGTGTGCGGGTCGGTGGTGAGAGTGAGGGCGGTGATGAAGTTGAGTGGCTCGGAAAATAGGTTGAAGTAGGTGACCAGGGTAGCAAGGTTGTCGCTGACGTTGTCGAGCATGGCGTTGCGAGGGCGAGTGACGACGGGTGGAACGGGGGCGATAGGAACGGTGATGGTGTCAGCCAGTTCTGCTGGATGTTCATAAAGTTCGGGGAGGTCTGCAAACTCGAAGTCGTCGATGGTAATGGTAGTATTAACAAAGACCTCAAGGGGGAGGTCCTGGGCGGTGGCGAGGAAGGGCAAGAGGACAGCGGCTGGTTCAACATAACAATGGCCACATGCGGTGACCAGGAGGGCAAAGGCGAAGGCGATGAGGTAGGCGACGGTGGTGAAGATAGCAGGCATGATATAACAAATATGTTGGGGAATCCGGTGCACTCTAAAGCGTCCTTTTATGTTCAATTAAACACTTTGTCATCATAATTGACAGTCAGGAGTTCTTCTTCCGAGAATTGGTAAGATGACGCGGGCGCTCTGATGGTGGGAATGTATTGAGTTCTCCATCAGATTCTTCTGATTCGCTCAATTCATTCCTGGTAACGGTGGAAACCTCGTTCTCATGCTCGGTGTCTGTAATAGGGTCATTGCCTTGTGTGACAGCTTGTTCCGGTGCATCAGGGATAACCGGGTCGTCAACAAATGTGTTCAGGAAATCCAGGCTGTCCATTGCGTCGTTGAAATTGGCTTGTGCATTTGGGACATGCCGATCAGCAACCCAGCGGTATATTTCGATTTCTTTGCCAGCGCGTTTTAGCTCCTGAACGAAGACATATTTTTCAGGTTCTTTCTTTCGAAGGCCATCTCAGCGTACACCTCATATCTGTGATTCAAAGGTATGTTGGGTGATGGAAGGTATGATCTGGCTTCAGGATAATATGGTAATTCCTCAGGATCGAATGTAAGATCCATGTACTTTGGGAGATAATGAAGGCGAGCATTAAATGGGAATTCTACGTGTCCTTGTGGATGTTTTAAGTGTCCAGTGGTTAGTCTTGAGGCTCTAGGTGCAGTTTGTCGGACTGCTCGTGTCCGGATGATTTTAGAGAATCGTGGTAATCCTAACGGAGATGTTGGAGGGCGATAGATAGGAATTTTAATGATCCGTCTCGAAATCTTTCGTAGAGTTTTGGAGAATATTGTCCTCGAGTAGAACAGTATTTCTTCATATATCGGATATTTTGTTAAGGATTCAGCGGTTATGATAGCGAGACATGGGTATTTTACAACTGTCTTTTCTGTTTTAATGCTTGCAAGATATCCGCAGCATTGCCTAGATTGCGTTCTGGTTCCCAGGAATTGTCATTCGGACCGTAGTTCTTCCATTTAACCAAATATTGATATCCTGCTCCACGCTTTCGGTGTGCGAGAACCTGTTACAGTTCTCTTTTCGTTTCATCTCCATGTCTCAGCGAACTGTTTCATCATCATCATTACTGTGCAGTGTACAGCATGGACGCTATCTCCTTTCGTAGTTACCTTCACATTTCCTTTCATAGTTAACTACAGCTTCGTTCCCTTTATGGTCTCCTTTGTTCTCCAAACGTATATAAAACCCCATGTACCGTAGAGTAACCTCAGTTCAACTTAGACGAGTTTTGCTCTCAATCTCGCTTGAACTCGACGCTCTTCTTCTTCATCGTTCTCAAGACCTTCGTCATCGTTTGACTTAGCATCTAAACTCTTTGTCCAGTGACTGGGAGCGGACCGAGACTCTGCTTGTCGCTGTTGACTTAGAACGAACCACGACGAGGGCATCGTCCGTAACACAAGTTGGAACTCAGGAACCGCTCAGTGCTTTGTCACTAGCCAGACACCATTGAGACTCGAACCTCCCAGATCAGACCGCCAAACGACTCCGCTCGTTATAGGCAAAAGTACTACCTTGGACGAAGGGAAGTCTATCCTTCTACAACAAACGAAGGGTGGTACTACGTTTCAACCACCAAGAAAAGAACCAACGAGTCCCAGAAAGTTTCTTCGAAGGAGAATATAGAGAAGGAAACCCTGACGAAGAATTACCAGCAGAAACTTGGATTAATTGGTATAACGAAGAAACAATTCAGATAGCCGATTATTCTTCCCACCAAACAAAGAGCCAGAACTTACTTGGTGGCACGAATTTCGAGACGCTGAGGATCTAACCAACGGAGTCTTCTCCGCACTCGAGGAATCTACTCTTGCCAAGTGGAACGAATACAAGGAACAACAGCAGATCGAACTGGATCTAGATTTTGACAACGAGCCGAAACAAGGGGAAAGCTCGAAACAAGCAACAGAACCGAAACAGGAACCTGAAACCGAAACAAAGAAGAATATGGCAGACGAAAAGGAAACATCCCCGAAAGGGATAAAGGGAATCTCCATTGAGAAATTCAAAGGGCAACGATCCAAAGCGAAACATTTCATCTATGCGTTTGATGACACCTTCGATCTAGATGAGGAACGATTTACCACTGCCAAGAAGAAAATCAAATACGTTTTCCTACACTTAGGAGAAGAATTAGACGATTGGAAATCCAATATCCGAGAGGAATTGGATGAAACGACTACAGATAAAGGAAAGAAAAGGAAGAAGGAACGACGCTCTCTTGGGATAGCTACAGCAGTTTCAAAAAGCGATTCTTAGCCGATTGGGGCGAATCAGACACCGCAGCCAGGACCCTGAATGATCTAGATAAAGTGAAAGTGGGCGGAGATATTGATATCCCCACTTATATTCAGAAGTTCCGATCCCTTATTCAGTCAACCGGAATCACAGGGTTCATGGCGCAGCGAATCTATTTTTGTAAAGGACTCCCAGCATCAGTCACAGGAAAAATCATCGAAAACCCTGCAGTCATCAACATGGAAACAGCCTATGATGCTGCGGAACGATTACACAATGCTTGGGAAACCCTGAAACTGATGAACCGATCTTCTGGATCAGGAAACACGGAGAGACGTTTCAAATTTAACCGAAACTCGAGGAACTCAGCATCAGGATCAAAAGGAGTCAATGCCATAACTACTGGACGCCTTTCAGATTCCCAAAAGGAGGAATATCGGAAAACCGGCAAATGTTTCCGATGCGGAACTCAGGGACACATATCCAGGGATTGCCCAAACAAAGGGAACGCCCAGACGACGCCCAACAAATCGCCTCCTCCGCAGAATCGCACCATTAGGACTATTGAGGAAACGACCTCAGAAGAATCAACTGCCCAACGCATTAGGGCACTATTGAAAGCACTCCCAGACGAGGAGCGCGAGAATACCCTCCAAGAACTAGAAACAGAGGGTTTTTAAGAAGGAGACGCCAGAAAGCGGTTGACGCCTCCCATAAAGTTGAACAGTTAGCACTCAATTCTGTAATCGTACAATCCAATAATGATAAACGGATCTCAATTACTGTGCAAACAAACGATAAACCCGCTGAAATATCCGCCCTCATTGATTGTGGAGCAGAAGGAAATTTCATTGACGAAAGCATATCAAAAGATTGGCCAAAGGAAAAACTAAAACAACCAATTAAAGTCAAAAACGCCGACGGAACTATTAACCAAAATGGCATGATCACGCATCAAACTCATCTTACCTATTCTATTAATGGAAAACCATATGATAATTGGTTATGGATCACAAACTTAGGGGATCAAGAAATCATCTTCGGAATACCATGGCTGGAAAAACATAACCCAACTATTGATTGGCGAAAGAAAACCCTCCAAATAGACGATGATTCAAAAGATGACAAACCTATTTGGCGCATAGCGCTAGATACTCAACAATGGGGAGAAGACGAATATTGGATAAGAGTAAAAACATCGGCGTCACAAGCGTTCGAACACCAAGCAAAACGCGACAAAACGCCGACTGTCTTACCACTTGAGTACCTTCCCTGGCAGTCTACCTTTGAGAAAAAAGCATCGGAGCGTTTCCCATCATCACGACCATGGGACCATGCAATTGAACTCAAAACCGGATTTACACCGAAAGTTAGCAAAATCTACCCACTATCACTAAAAGAACAATCAACGCTCGACGAATGGATTAAAGAGCAATTAGATAAAGGGTACATTCGACCATCCAAATCGCCACAGGCGTCACCATTTTTCTTCGTTTCAAAGAAAGAGAGCGGTGCCCTTAGACCCTGCCAGGACTATCGTTACCTTAACGAATGGACGATAAAAAACGCCTATCCACTACCCCTAGTCTCAGACCTAATGACGAAATTAGAAGGCGCAAACTATTTCACGAAACTTGATTTGCGCTGGGGTTATAACAACGTCCGAATTAAAGAAGGCGATGAATGGAAAGCGGCCTTCATTACGAACCGAGGGTTGTATGAACCAACAGTAATGTTCTTCGGCCTCTGCAATTCGCCCTCAACATTCCAAACCATGATGAACAAATACTTCCAGGACATGATTAACGAAGGATGGCTCATTATCTACATGGACGACATTCTGATCTGTGGGAAAACGAAAGACGAAATACAGAAACGAACCGAAAGAGTCTTAGAACGCCTACAGGAGAAAGACTTATTTTTGAAGTTAGAAAAATGCAAATTTTGCGTTCAAAAAGTCAAATTCCTGGGTATGGTCATTTCGCCCGGTCATATTCAAATGGACCCTGTAAAACTCGCTGGTATCAGAGATTGGCCAACCCCTACAACGGTCAAACAAGTCCGATCTTTCCTTGGATTCAGAAATTTCTATAGACGATTCATCGGCAACTTTGCTGCTATAGCAAAACCATTGACGGACTTAACTAAGAAAGGTTTAACTTTCAGTTGGACGCTTGATTGTCAAACGGCTTTCAATGAATTAAAACGAAAATTTTCGTCAATGCCAGTCCTACGCATGCCAGACCCCACAAGACCATTTATCCTGCAAACGGACGCCTCCAATAAAGCCACTGGAGCAGTATTGAAACAAGCCGACGCCTCCGGATCCCTCCATCCTTGTGGCTTTATATCACACGCCTTAACCACAACAGAACAGAATTACCAAATCTATGACCGAGAGCTACTAGCTATTATTAAAGGATTACAAGCATGGCGACATTTGCTGCATGGATCTCCGCATCCGATTATAGTCCATTGCGATCACAAAAACCTTTCATTCTATAGAACCCCGCAACGGTTAACACCTCGACAAGCTCGTTGGTCTATGATGCTATCGGAATTTGACCTGAAGATAGAACATGTACCAGGGACGAAAATGTTTGAAGCAGATGCACTATCACGTCGTCCTGATCATATGAAAGATGACGATATACTGGACGATGTTATCATGTTACCCAGTAACAAATTTATTTGCCTTATTGCTACGGACCTTGCTCAGAAAATCCGTGATGCTACGTCACTTGACAGCTTTGGGAAAACCATCATTGAAGTCATAGAAACGCAACGCGCCCCACCTATTAAATCCAAATTACAGGATTGGGCATTGGTGGATGGAATCATTCGATACATTGACAGAGCATATATCCCTGATCTTGGAACACTCCACACCAGTATTATCAAAACAGTTCACGAATCGCCTACTTCCGGACACCCTGGGCGACTGAAAACGTTGGAATTGTTACAAAGAGATTACTGGTGGCCAGGAATGTATAAACATGTCAAGGAGTGGATTACAGGCTGCGCTACATGTCAGCAAATGAAGGTAAACACACACCCCAATACCCCGGCCCTCCTACCAATTGGATCTAAGGCAACTCGACCATTTCAACAAGTTACCCTGGATTTTATCACTGATCTTCCTATTTCTGATGGGTTTGACTCGATTTTGGTCACGGTGGACCATGGTCTTACAAAGGGGGTAATTCTTACTCCTTGCAAGAAAACCATCGATGCATTAGGAACGGCAGACCTTTATATTTCTGAAATATTCAAACACTTCGGTCTACCCGATGTACTTATCTCAGATCGAGGACCACAATTCTCAGCCAAAGTCTTCCAGGAAATCCGAAAGACGTTAGGAATCAATCATAGAATGAGCACCGCCTACCATCCGCAAACTGATGGAGAAACAGAATGAGTTAATCAAGAATTAGAAGTCTATCTTCGAATATTTTGTGCAAACGAAGCCCATATTTGGAAACGATTACTACCAATAGCTGAATTTGCCCATAATAATCGACATCATGATTCGGTTAAAGCATCGCCTTTCCAGCTCATGTACGGAACAAACCCGGTTGCACTACCTACTGCGGCGCAGAAAATGACGACACCAGCAGCAGAAGAACGGCTACAGTTGCTACGAAAAGCTAGAGAAGAGGCGCTTGCTGCGCATGAACTAGCCAGACAAATGGTGGCTAGACGAATTAGGGATAAGTCAATCAAATTCGAAATAGGAGACAAAGTTTGGCTTGAAAACAGAAATCTTAATATCCCATACCAGTCCAGGAAGCTAGCGCCGAAACGAGAAGGACCCTTTCCCATTGAGCAAGTCTTAGGACCAGTAACGTATAAGCTCAAACTTCCGAAACAATGGCACATTCATCCAGTCTTTCACACATCACTCCTTACGCCATATAGGGAGACTGAAACACATGGACCAAATTACACAGCCCCACCTCCTGATCTCGTAAACGGACAAGAAGAGTTTGAAGTTGAAGCGGTTCTTGCACACCGAAAGCGTGGAGCAGGATATCAGTATTTGGTTAAATGGAAAAACTACGGTCCAACGACAATTCCTGGGAACCTGAACGCAATTTAGGCAATGCTGCGGATATTCTGCAAGCATATAAACAGAGAAGACAGCTGTAAAACAACTATGTCTCGTTACCGTAACCGCCGAATCCTTAAACAAAACATCCGATATACAAAGAAATATTGTTCAACTCGAGGACGATATTCCCCAAAACTCTATGAAAAATTCCAAGGACGAATCATTACATTTCCTATATATCGCCCTCCAATCTCTCCATTAGGATTACCACGATTAATAAAAATTATCAAACTCAGGCAGCTCGACAGATCGCACCTAGAGTCTCAAGACTAACCGCCGGACATTTAACGCACCCACAGGGACATGTGGAATTCCCATTCAACGCTCGTCTTCACTATCTTCCAAAATATATGGATCTTACATTTGATCCAGAAGAATTACCATATTACCCGGACGCCAGATCACCGTACCTCCCATCGCCTAACAGGCCTTTAAATCACACATATAATGTGTATACTGAAGCAGCCCTTCGTCGAGAGGATCCTATTACCTACGCTTTCATTCAGAGTCTGAAGCGTGCCGGCAAAGAAATTGAAATTTATCGATGGATTAACAACCGACATGTTCCAAACGCGATCGCAAACTTCAACAATGCATTGGAAAGTCTAGATTTCCTCGATGCGTTTGACAATGCAAACGGACCCACCATACCCAATTCACCCAATCAGATCACCTCATCCCGCAATTCCTCGGACATAAATCTCGAACATGAGAACGAGGTTTCCACCACGACCAGGGACAGACTAGACGAATCAGAAGAATCTGATGAAGAACTCGAATATGTTCCCAACATCAGAGCGCCCATGTCATCTTACCAATTTTCGGAAGAAGAACTCCGGACTGTCAATTATGATGACGAAGCGTTCAATTGAACATAAAAGGATGCCTTGGGACGCAATGGGTCCCCCAAACCATTCACTACATCATGCCCGCTTTCTTCACCGTCGTCGCCTACCTCGTCGCCTTTGCGTTTGCCCTCTTGGTCACCGCGTGTGGCCATTGCTACGTCGAACCCGCCGCTAGCCTCTCGCCTTTCCTCGCCACCGCCCAGGACCTCCCCCTTGAGGTCTTTATTAACACCACCATCACCATCGACGACTTCGAGTTCGCGGACCTCCCCAAACTTCATGAACACCCGGCGGAACTCGCTGACACCATCACCGCCCCCCTCGCACCTACCCCGCCTATCGTTACTCGCCCCCGCAATGCCATGTTTGACAACGTCAGCGACAACCTCGCTACCCTAATCACCTACTTCAATCTATTCTCCGAGCCCCTCGATTTCATCACCGCCCTCACCCTCACTACTGACCCGCACACCCTTACCTACGAAGAACGGGATGCAATGCTCGCTCAAGCAAAACAGCTACAGCGAGCAGTTCAGAGCTTACAGTGGTGAGTGGAGACTGCTGACAAGGACGTCGGCAACATTATCAGCTGGCTGGAATCTCGGCAAGACCACGGCTGGACGAACTCATGGTAGAAGTCGGCGACTTCTCGCATACGAAGGGGTAATGTTACAGTTCTCTTTTCGTTTCATCTCCATGTCTCAGCGAACCGTTTCATCATCATCATTACTGCGCAGTGTACAGCATGGACGCTATCTCCTTTCGTAGTTACCTTCACATTTCCTTTCATAGTTAACTACAGCTTCGTTCCCTTTATGGTCTCCTTTGTTCTCCAAACGTATATAAAACCCCATGTACCGTAGAGTAACCTCAGTTCCAACTTAGACGAGTTTTGCTCTCAATCTCGCTTGAACTCGACGCTCTTCTTCTTCATCGTTCTCAAGACCTTCGTCATCGTTTGACTTAGCGTCTAAACTCTTTGTCCAGTGACTGGGAGCGGACCGAGACTCTGCTTGTCGCTGTTGACTTAGAACGAACCACGACGAGGGCATCGTCCGTAACAGAACCGCCTCGACTTCAAACTCTTCTTGTCCGTTTACAAGATCAGGAGGTGGGGCTGTGTAATTTGGTCCATGTGTTTCAGTCTCCCTATATGGCATAAGGAGTGATGTGTGAAAGACTGGATGAATGTGCCATTGTTTTGGAAGTTTGAGCCTATACGTTACTGGTCCTAGGACTTGCTCAATGGGGAAGGGTCCTTCTCGTTTCGGCGCTAGCTTCCTGGACTGGTATGGGATATTAAGATTTCTGTTTTCAAGCCAAACTTTGTCTCCTATTTCGAATTTGATTGATTTGTCTCTAATTCGTTTAGCCACCATTTGTCTAGCTAGTTCATGTGCCGCAAGCGCCTCTTCCCTAGCTTTTCATAACATCTGTAGTCGTTCTTCTGCTGCTGGTGTCGTCATTTTCTGTGCCACAGTAGGTAGTGCAACAGGGTCTGTTCCATACATGAGCTGAAAAGGCGATGCTTTAACTGAGTCATGATGGCGATTGTTATGGGCAAATTCGGCAATTGGTAATAATTGTTTCCAAGTATGGGCTTCGTTTGCGCAGAATATTTGAAGATATACTTCTAGTTCCTGATTAACTCGCTCCGTTTCTCCATTGGTTTGTGGATGATATGCGGTGCTCATCCTATGATCGATTCCTAATGTTTTTCTGATTTCTTGGAAGACTTTGGCTGAGAACTGCGGTCCTCGATCTGAAATAAGTACGTCTGGTAGACCAAAGCGCTTGAATATTTCGGAAATGTAGAGGTCTGCCGTCCCTAATGCGTCGATGGTTTTCTTGCAAGGAGTAAGAATTACCCCCTTCGTAAGACCATGGTCCACCGTGACCAAAATCGAGTCAAATCCGTCGGAAATGGGAAGATCGGTAATAAAATCCAAGGTCACTTGCTGGAATGGTCGAGTCGCCTTTGATCCGATTGGTAGGAGGGCTGGGGTGTTGGGGTGAGTGTTCACCTTCATTTGCTGACATGTGGCACATCCAGTGATTCATTCTTTGACGTGTTTATACATTCCTGGCCACCAGTAATCTCATTGTAACAATTCTAGCGTTTTCAAGCGTCCAGGATGCCCGGAAGTGGGTGATTCATGGACCGTTTTGATAATACTGGTGCGGAGTGTTCCAAGATCAGGGATATATGCTCTGTTGATGTATCGAATGATTCCGTCAACAAATGCCCAATCCTGTAATTTGGATTTAATACGCGGAGCGCGTTGCGTTTCTATGACTTCGATGATGGTTTTTCCAAAGCTGTCAAGTGACGTAGCATCTCGGATTTTCTGAGCAAGATCTGTAGCGATAAGGCGAATAAACTTGTTATTGGGTAACATGATAACATCATCCAGTATATCATCATCTTTCATATGATCAGGATGGTGAGATAATGCATCTGCTTCAAACATTTTTGTCCCTGGTACGTGCTCTATCTTCAGGTCAAATTCCGATAGCATCATAGACCAACGAGCTTGTTGAGGTGTTAACCGTTGCGGGGTTCTATAGAATGAAAGGTTTTTGTGATCGCAATGGACTATAATTGGGTGCGGAGATCCATGCATTAAATGTCGCCATGCTTGTAATCCTTTAATAATAGCCAGTAGTTCTCGGTCATAGATTTGGTAATTCTGTTCTGTTGTGGTTAAGGCGTGTGATATAAAGCCACAAGGATGGAGGGATCCGGAGGTGTCGGCTTGTTTCAATACTGCTCCAGTGGCTTTATTGGAGGCGTCCGTTTGTAGGATAAATGGCTTTGTGGGGTCTGGCATGCGTAGGACTGGCATTGACGAAAATTTTCGTTTTAATTCATTGAAAGCCATCTGACAATCAGGCGTCCAACTGAAGGTTAAACCTTTCTTAGTTAAGTCCGTCAATGGTTTTGCTATAGCAGCAAAGTTGCCGATGAATCGTCTATAGAAATTTCCGAATCCAAGGAAAGATCTAACTTGTTTGACCGTTATGGGGGTTGGCCAATCTCTGATGCCGGCAAGTTTTACAGGGTCCATTTGAATATGACCGGGCGTAATGACCATACCCAGGAATTCGACTTCTTGAATGCAAAATTTGCACTTTTCTAGCTTCAAAAATAGGTCTTTCTCCTGTAAGCGCTCTAAGACTCTTTCGGTTCGTTTCTGTATTTCGTCTTTCGTTTTCCCACAGATCAGAATGTTGTCCATGTAGATAATGAGCCATCCTTCGTTAATCATGTCCTGGAAGTATTCGTTCATCATGGTCTGAAACATCGAGGGCGAATTGCAAAGGCCGAAGAGCATTACTGTTGGTTCATACAACCCTCGGTTCGTAATGAAGGCCGCTTTCCATTCATCGCCTTCTTTAATTCGGACGTTGTTATATCCCCAGCGCAAATCAAGTTTAGTGAAATAGTTTGCACCTTCTAATTTCGTCATTAGGTCTGAAACTAGGGGTAATGGATAAGCGTTTTTGATCGTCCATTCATTAAGGTAACGATAGTCTTGGCAAGGTCTAAGGGCACCGCTTTCTTTCTTTGAAACGAAGAAAAATGGTGATGCTTGTGGCGATTTGGATGGTCGAATATATCCTTTATCTAATTGCTCTTTAATCCATTCGTCGAGTGTTGACTGTTCTTTTAATGATAGTGGGTAGATTTTGCTAACTTTTGGCGTAAATCCGGTTTTGAGTTCAATTGCATGGTCCCATGGACGTGATGATGGGAAACGCTCTGATGCCTTTTTCTCAAAGGTAGACTGCCAGGGAAGGTATTTGGGTGGTAAAACAGTTGGTGTTTTGTCACGTTTTGCTTGGTGTTCAAATGCCTGTGATGCTGATGTTTTTACTCTTATCCAGTATTCATCTTCTCCCCATTGTTGAGTATCTAGTGCTATACACCAAATAGGTTTGTCATCTCTTGAATCATCATCTATTTGGAGGGTTTTCTTTCGCCAATCAATAGTTGGATTATGCTTTTCCAGCCATGGTATCCCGAAGATAATTTCTTGATCCCCTAAGTTCGTGATCCATAACCAATTATCATATGGTTTTCCATTGATAGAATAGGTCAGACGAGTTTGGTGCGTGATCATGCCATTTTGATGAATAGTTCCATCGGCGTTTTTGACTTTAATCGGTTGTTTTAGTTCTTCTTTTGGCCAACCTTTTGATATGCGTTCATCAATGAAGTTTCCTTCTGCTCCACAATCAATGAGGGCAGTCATTTCAGCGGGTTTATCGTTCGTTGCACAGTGATTGAGATCCGTTTATCATTATTGGATTGTACGATTACAGAATCGAGTGCTAACTGTTCAACTTTATGGGAGGCGTCAACCGCTTTCTGGCGTCTCCTTCTTAAAAACCCTCTGTTTCTAGTTCTTGGAGGGTATTCTCGTGCTCCTCGTCTGGGAGTGCTTTCAATAGTGCCCTAATGCGTTGGGCAGTTGATTCTTCTGAGGTCGTTTCCTCTATGGTTCTAATAGTGCGATTCTGAGGAGGGGGCGATTTGTTGGGTGTCGTCTGGGCGTTCCCTTTGTTTGGGCAATCCCTGGATATGTGTCCCTGAGTTCCGCATTGGAAACACTTGCTGGTTTTCCGATATTTCTCTTTTTGGGTATCTGAAAGGCGTCCAGTAGTTATGGCATTGACCCCTTTTGATCCTGATGCCGAGTTCCTCGAGTTTCAGTTAAATTTGAAACGTCTCTCCGTGTTTCCTGATCCAGAGGATTGGTTCATCAGTTTCAGGGTTTCCCAAGCATTGTGTAATTGCTCTGCAGCATCATAGGCTGTTTCCATGTTGATAACTGCAGGGTTTTCGATGATTTTTGCTGCAACTGATGCTGGGAGTCCTTTGCAGAAATAGATTCGCTGCGCCATGAACCCTGTGATTCCGGTTGACTGAATAAGCGATCGGAATTTCTGAATATAAGTGGGGATATCAATGTCTCCGCCCACTTTGACTTTATCTAGATCATTCAGGGTCCTGGCTGCAGTGTCTGATTCGCCCCAATCGGCTAAGAATCGCTTCTTGAAACTGCTGTAGTTATCCCAAGAGAGCGTCATTCCTTCTTCCTTTTTCTTTCCTTTGTCTGTAATTGCCTCGTCCAATTCCTCTCGGATATTGGATTTCCAATCATCTAATTCCTCTCCTAAGTGTAGGAAAATGTATTTGATCTTTTTCTTGGCAGTGGTAAATCGTTCCTCATCTAGATCGAAGGTGTCATCGAATGCATAGATGAAATGTTTTGCTTTGGATCATTGTCCTTTGAATTTCTCAATGGAGATTGCCTTTATTCCTTTTGGAGATGTTTCCTTTTCGTCTGCCATATCCTTTTTTGTTTCGGTTTCAGGTTCCTGTTTCAGTTCTGTTGCTTGTTTCGAGCTTTCTCCTTGTTTCAGTTCGTTGTTAAAATCTAGATCCAGTTCGATCTGCTGTTGTTCCTTGTATTTGTTCCACTTGGCAAAAGTAGATTCCTTGAGTGCGGAGAAGACTCCATCAGTTAGATCCTCGGTGTCTCAAAATTCGTGCCACCAAGTGAGTTCTGGTTCTTTGTTTGGTGGGAAGAATAATTGGCTATCTGAATTGTTTTCTTTGTTATGCCAATTAATCCAAGTTTCTGCTGGTAGTTCTTCGTCAGGGTTTCCTTCTCTGTATTCTCCTTCGAAGAAACTTTCTGGGACTTGCTGGTTCTTTTTCTTAGTGGTTGAAACGTAATACCACCCTTCGTTTGTTGTAGAAGGGTAGACTTCCCTTCGTCCAAGGTAGTACTTTTGCCTATAACGAACGGAGTCGTTTGGCGGTCTGATCTGGGAGGTTCAGGTCTCAATGGTGTCTGGCTAGTGGCAAAGCACTGAGTGGTTCCTGAGTTCCAACTTGTGTTACGGACAATGCCCTCGTCGTAGTTTGTTCTAAGTCAACAGCGACAAGCAGAGTCTCGGTCCGCTCCCAGTCACTGGACAAAGAGTCCAGACGCTAAGTCAAATGATGACAAAGGTCTTGAGAACAATGAAGAAGAAGAGCATCGAGTTCAAGCGAGATTGAGAGCAAAACTCGTCTAAGTTGGAACTGAGGTTACTCTAGGATACATGGGGTTTATATACGGTTGAAGAACAAAGGAAACTGTAAAAGGGATAAGGCTGTAGTTACTCGAGAAAGGAAATGTGAAAGTAGCTACAAAAGGAGATAGCGTCCAGGCTGTACACTGCGCAGTAATGATGGATGTGAAACGGTAAGACGGAACGAAAAGAGAACTGTAACAGAGAGAAAGCTTGAGAGGACAAGGCTGTGGTTGCTTGATGCGTGTGACAGATGACGAAGGAGAAGAAGACCCCGTTGTTGACACATTTGACATGTCAGGCAAGTCAGAAGGAGGCGCGTCATCTCTGGGGAGGTTGGGCAGAAGCTTGAGAGAAAGCTTGAGAGGACAAGGCTGTGGTTGCTCAACACATGTGACAGACGACAAAGGAGAAGAAGACCCCATCATTGACACATTTGACATGTCAGGCAAGCCAGAAGGAGGCGCATCTGTTGCGGGAGCTGCTTTGGGAATGTCAGGCTGAGTGTTGCCATTGATTGTGTTCATTTCAATCATCAACTTGTCTGTATCAATAGGATCATTAGTCATTGTAGCAGTCAAAGTAGTTGAACATGGCTTTAGCATTGGCCCAGGAGTAGTCTTTGTCAAAGCTGGCTTGGTTATTTGGGGTATTTCATTGGGAGATTTTGAAAGCATCAATGCTGTAGTTGAAGTTGTTGAAGCTGGCATTGGGTTGATGATAATTGAGGTAGCGGTGACTTGCTGGTTGTCAGTCACACTGCAATAATATAGGTTAGTGAGCGTGATTGTAAGTTTGGAGAATTACAGTCCTGGGGTGGCTTTCAATGCAGGCCCTTTGCTAGCATGTCCTGTGGAAGGTTTCCATGCACTGAATGAATATCATACATTAGCACATGAAGATTGCAAGTGTGGGATGTTACAGAGGGTCTTCCAGTTCTGGAATCCTCAGTTCAGGTTCCTTCTTCATCTTTTTTTGTGAAGCCTTGGACAATTCGGCAACGCGTTTGGCTGGGACTGAAGTGGCCACCACCTGAGTTTCATCATCCTCTCCCTCTTTGCCTTCTTCCAGCTTGACTGTGTTGTTATGAATTTCGGCATCTGGCATATGGTTCCTCTGAAAACTTGGGAACCATTCAACCATCTGAGAACGGGTTTTCCACCCATCTTGACAATACAATAGCTCCGGGAACTGTCAGGCCAATTCAAGGTGACACCTGGCCATTAATTCACAATCCGCACCTGTTGCCCAACCCTTCTTTGGCAAGAGGTCGTACATGCGTTCCTTGAGCTCCTTGAAAGCACCATTGAGGAACTTGCATATCACATCAAGGCACTTCTTTGTCATTGGCACCCCATCCTTGTCTTCAAGGAAACAAAGCCATTTTGCGACCTGCCCAGGATATTTGTGACCTTGGTTGAAGCTTCCAGCAGCCCAGAAGTTCAGGCCAGGATGGTCAGTAGAGTTGGCAATGTCAGATAATTGATTTTCGGATTTATATGCAAGCAGAAATGCCATTTGCAAAGCTTTGTTGCATCACCCCACAAAGCTCACTTTACCTGGAATGGAATATTTACCCATATTAGCGATGGTTTCCCTGTGGTGTGGAGTGATCTCATGTGCACATATAGTGACATTATCATAAGTGACTTATGTGAAATGTCTCTCTCGTTTGTCCTGATGCTCTTCTAAGAATTCTATGCATGTTTTGAGCATGTTTATCTTGTCCCTGTAAATGATTTTAGTGTCAAACCAGGTTTGGTTAGGAATGAGCTGAACACATGCAGAAGTTCATGTTGTGCTGCATGTAGGCAGGTATATTCTCTATTTCCACTGTCTATGAGCATCTGGTGCATTGCATTTCTCAAAAAACTGAGTTCTCAAGGTTCTCAAGGTTTGTTATGAATATCCTAGACAGAGTGAGTAGAATTGTATGCAGAGGGATGTTATACCTCGAGCGCTGGGTCAATGTTCTGATCATGGAACTGATTTGTTCCATAGTTTGCAGTGGTTTGAGCACGGGAGGATTTTGCTGCAAAACCTGAGCCTACAATTCCAGGCTCTGGAGGCAAGCAGAATTTGCTTGATGCGCCATGGTTTGCATGGCTGCTGGTGTAATCCCCATTCTTGAGTGACGTGTAGTAGCCAGAATAGCGGTCCATGCTTGGTGGGTGTATGGAGGGATGGGGAGATAATGGAAGAGAGCAGGTAGTCTAATATTAGACATAAGGCATGTCAATACATGTCTAAAAATAGGATGATTGCATACTACACATTGTACACTTGCACCCAAGGGTCTTTTTCAATTCTTTGAGAGTTTGCATGACAGTTAGTGGAAGAGAGTAATTGGAAAAAACAAGAATGTCACAAGAGCACACAAATATAATGGTGTGAGCTTGAAAGTGATGGACTGATGGAGATGTTCAAACACAGAGATTACATGTCTTGTTTCACAACCCAATGATGTACGACAAAATAACAAAAACTGATTAAGCTGGTTACTTGTGTCAGTAGCACAAATTCTGGTCTGCCAGATGACTTACTGCTGGTCAGCAGGCTATTCTTCATCTGACTGAACTTCGTTATTGCTGTTCAGTAATGGATCTGTAGTGGAACTTGTGAAATTGAGGAACAGCTTTTCCCCAACAAAGAAACAATTCGCTTGCAAATAATTGGATTTTGCCTTTCTCTATGGGATAAGATGAATGGTACCATAGCAACCACTGAGCATATTGACTTGGCATTGATGGCATGGAGGGCTTTGGTGCCTTCATAACTTACAATGCATAGTGTGTCAGAAGACTCCTTCAACAGGTCTTTGTCTGGGTCAGAGTATCTAGAGACCATAGCCAAGGTGTGGTTCTGACCTGCTACCTTGGCCTGAAAGTAGTACTGAACTTCTCCAAAATGGAATGAACAATCATGCTGATACTGAGGGAGTTGTGAAAAAGGAGATTAAAATTTTCAAAGTATGTACCTTGACGTTGTGGGAATTGCGTGATGTCTGGTTCTCTAACTCCTTCCAAGCACACCTAGCAGTTTGCCCATTTGGGAGGCACAATTCAGTGCACAGACTTCCATCAAATGTGTGATGGTGTGATCCTTATTGTCCCAAGCTGTCAGCAACACATAGCCATTGCCAATTGGCTGTGCATTGCGTGGTAATGGAGGATCAAGATCTAACTCAGGGACAACAGCTTTAAGTGCATTTGTCTGAGCACATAGCAAGCCACACTGTGACAAGTTCATGAAAGGGTTTGAGTGTCACGTCCCAAATTTCCAATGGTATTTTCAAGGACCCATTGAGCTACTAAATTGAGCGGGCCACACTGTTCAGTTTCAGGGGCAACATGGAAGAGAGCATGTAAACATGGATAAACAAGATGCAGTCAGTCGACTCTCCTTTGGTAGTAGAGGTTTTTGAAATCCAACTCCCATTGAGCCAGGAGATTATGAGCATGTTGGAGTTCTTCTTCCAAAATGACACATTGATGGAGAAGTCTGATTCCACAGACAAGCCTACAATAGTGTTGCCAGAGATTGCATGGCAAGACAATTTGAAAAAGTGCTGGTCCAAGCACCCAAAAATAGTTTAACCACTCAATGGCCTTATAACCAGAGTTAATCTTCTTGGAAGGATCCTGGGGGAGTCAATCAAATGATCCAGGGAAATAGGGATGGGTAGATTTAACAATTTTCCCATGTTCTTTCCAAACTTCATTGTCGTCCAACACAATAAAGTCAGGTTTTGAGATATTTTCATATGTTATCCTTGCATCCAACAAGTTATGCCAAATAGAAACAAGGTGAGAGGGTATGTTAAGTGAGACGAGGTGCATGAGGTCAAGTGTGAAGCACTGTGGTACCGGAATCATTGACTTCAGTTGGAGGCCAAGGCAAATACTTGGCTGACATATCCCTGTCTGGAGTTGGTTACATTTGTACCTTGTTTCATTAGGTGATAGAAGGACTTTTCTCAAGTCCCATTGATATTTCATGGCATCAGGTGGTCCTAGTTCAGATAAATCATAATTGGCATGATTGCATTTTGCAATCGTGTAGTCTTTTGGTTGCAGCACCACAGGGTAATATGTGGGTTTACCAGGGGAGTGCCAACCTGGCATCCCACAGCTCAGTCTGCAGCCATTCTGCCCATTATGTCCAACTAAGCTGCTAAGGAGAGGGAGAGCAAGAGTGTTGGCTGTCCCCAAGCCAAAGAAGAGTCACAAAGTGATCACATGCCCAAGATGACCATCATAGACCTGGAGTCCTTCTTTCTGCAGTGCTGAGACATGCCTGAAGGATGGTAGGAGGAATGAATCCATGTTTTCAGGTTTCTTGGGCCCAGGAACAAAAAATGCAGGTAGGACATATTTCTTCTTATAGCGCAAATTGGGAATTAGATTCAATATTACCCATATCACAAACCAAGCATCAGATGCTTTATCACGATAGAGCTGTGCACCATCAAAGGAAAACATGACAAAGACATCATTCAGATGGATTTTTTTATCATGGCAGGCATCAATGTACTCAGAGCCATGAAAAATGTCTTCAAAACTTGAAATTTTGTGTTCATTGAAGATATTCTGAATAATTTCATCAGTCTTTCAATTACGGTACCTCATGCAATCAGCACCTTCAGGTGTACACCACATAGCTTGCAGTTGTGGCCCTAATGGGATGGTGTAGAATTGTCGCCAAGGCTCGAGTTTCCCAGATTTCTTGTTCTTCTGGTAACAATCCTCATTGCATTCTGGGCATTTCTCCAAACCTTTTAAAGGACCTGTGAAAGCAACACAGCTCCCAACGCACATGTCATCTTGTAGCTGAGCCACCCCAGATGTATTCTCGACCTTTGTCTTTACCTTATGGTATGACTCAAGTATGTGACCTGTGAAATGCTTGATTGTTTGGCAAGCATCATGATACATCTGCTCAGAGCCACCCATTAGATTGTTGAATAAGGCCATTGAGAACAGAATGTCAGGGGTGAGACTCTCAGGCTCCTTGGGAGGGTTCTGCAGCCTTTCCAACATTCATTCATCAAGATCATCCTCCAAACGCGCAGAATTGACATCCTTGATCATGTCTTTGATGAGGACAAGCTTTGAGAGGGGTGGCTGGGGTAACGGGTCATCCAAATTGAGAGGGATATTGGTGCTATTGTGTCCTTCATCTTCATCCTCAAGTTCTTCCCCTAGCCGAGGCTGGTCAATCTCAGGTACAGGTTCACCCTCTGCCCCCTTGTTGTCCTCATCATCATTGTCCTCGTCAGATTTGTCACAAGTTGTGCGTGCAGGCAAGGATCAATCAGCACTTCCCCTGATCCCATGCTCCACCAACAGATGCATACCCTTGAATTGGCACATCCCCCTGCCTCAGCGCATCATTCATGAGCCCTTCACATGTTGATGGAGACCCAGGGGTCAGTGTGTTGCCACCAGAGATGTCCTCATAGACCAGCACATCATCCATGTCCATGTCCTGAATTCCAGGGTCTGTGGACATACCTTCATCAAGGGGCAGGGGTGGGACAGTCGCTTTGTGCGTTGCCTAGCATATTTCAGCTGTTTAGAGCATATTGTTAGATTATAATGCAACGCACCTTTGACTTTTTCTTTCTGGATCTTGTATGCATCTGACTTGAGCTAGATGATGCAGAAGGCATGTTTGTTTCCCCCCATATCTTGACAAATGCAGCGTGAGCAGCATGGCGCTCTAGCTCCTCTTCCTCTGGGTCCAAATCACGATACCTACTATGATTTCTGTACATTTGTGGTATGAGATAAATGCCATTGCGGCAGATTTGATAGCATTTGCAGCATTCACAAAGTATTCTGCCGTCATCCTGTCGAGTGCCAGTGAGCTGTTTCATCTGATGTGGGTTGAGGAAATTTGCAATTTTGTGACGTGTGACAACTCAAGGAAACAAGTTTGATTGCGCAGCTACATTTACAGAAGAAATTAGCTACACATAGATGGTATGTGGCAGAGGCAAGCAGATATGAGCAGACTAGTGGGTAGGTGCCAGATTCAGCCAGTGCATGACAGGTCAGCTCCAGGCGTAATGGATTTCACCGGGGGGATTTCTTGTTGGGCCTCAGGATTAAGGCAGGGCAGCAGAGAAAAATTTGGCCTCGCCGCCTGGGATGTTGGGCAGGATACGTGTGGAGAGGAGGTCACTGTGAAGGACCTTATGTCATCTTCTGATGACATACCTTGATCCAAGGAAAGTGCATAATGGAAGAAGGGGGGGGAGGGGGGAGGGAATGGGAAAGGAGGTGAAAAACAGACGGAGTGAATGGAAATGAGTTGGGGTGATATGGGGTTTCTCAAAATGGTTCTACTATCCCTTCCGCTGGGTTTGAAACATAGGGGGTGTTTGAAAACTCGAATTTTGCCACCTTCCTGTGTGCTTGGGCCCTCATTATTCTCGGAATAGATGCTTACAATATCACACATCTCATGTATAACTTTCATTTGAAGAAATTCAACTAGATTGTATGATGATAAGAGAAATAATCAGCAAAAAAACTCGCAGTAAGCAAAAAACAATGTCTGGGTGAATTTCAGACGTTCACTTCATCAAATAGACTTGATAGAAGTCGGATTTAGGTATATGGCTAAGCCTATGCAAGTTCCATAAGCCAGAAAATGGCCGTGGCATGCAGGACAGCAGGTTTGAGAAGAGCATGACAACTCTGTGTAGAGCAGAGCCTGAACTTTGTTTAGGTCCATGATAAGACATGCACCACGGTGTGCTAGTATAGTATGATGCGCTAAGTAGTATAGTGGTTTGCATTGTGTCGCGCTGTGCTGCGTGATGAATTAGCACATTTTTTGTTGATTCTGATTAGCCCTCTACTCCTCACATTGCATGGCATGCTGCTGGCCTTCAAAAGCTTCTCTGAAATTAAAAGAGAAGAGATAATCCAGGAAGGTGTTGACCTTTTGCAGATGCAGCAAAAAGCTCACCTCAGTGCCATTAAGCATCTTGATACCAAGCATAATACAAATGTATGCCTTAATACTATCCATAACTGTGCCTGTGGCAAGCATCAGAATGCCAGGCAAGCTCACAAGGCACAACAACTCCTTTTGAAGATCCAGGAAGAGACTTTGTTTGTTGGGTCATTCATTTTTTGGAGACGGCATAGCATCAGCAAGAATGCAGTCCAAAAGATGGCTCAGCTTCTATGCAATCAAAAACCTGGCAAAACATGGGTCTATCAATTCCTGGCACGTCACTCAATGATTAAACTTGGGAAGCCATCAGGCCTGGACCAAAGTGGGCACAGGCATTTAATAAACCCACTCTCAAATGCCATTTTACCCTCCTTGAGTCAGTCATCAAGGAGAATGAGATCCCACCAGAGAATATTTATAACATGGACGAGAAAGGTGTCCAGCATGGTGGTGGCCGCAAAGTTCAGTTAAGAAATACATTATTCCACGTAACAGGCGCCCAAATATAAACAAAGTGCAAATTTTGAGCTGGTCACAATTGTGGAGTGTGTTGCAGCTGATGGAGGATGGCTTAGTCCTGGGGTCATATTTGAAGGCAAACAGCAATACGAGCGTGCATGGTTTGAGGTAGATCCAGCAATATTGTGAGTTGATCCCTTTTCGGGAGATAGGGGTCACTCACATTGTGGTATGTCAGAATTGGGCTTTCTGACAACAGGTGGACAAGTGATTTTCACTGTCTTCAATGGTTCAAAGACAATTTTATATCACAGGCAACAGCACGAAATACATCTGGCAAACCTATCCTCCTCATTTATGATGGTCATGGGTCCCATGAAAAATATGAGCTGCTCCGTCTTGCAAAGGCTCACAACATCATTCTCTTCTCACTCCCTCCACACACCACTCATATGCTTCAGCCCCTTGATGTTGGTGTTTTTGGCCCCTTTTCACGTGCCTGGATTGAGCAGTGTGATGATTATATGGAGGAACATCTAGAAGAGATTCCACGGGATCAGTTTGTCAAATACTATACAGAAGTATGGAAGCAGACATTCAAGGATATGACAATCCGTTCTGCATTCTGAAAGAGTGGTGTTTGGCCGATCAATCATGATCTCTTTTCCGATGTGGATTTTGCCCCTAGCATCAATGGTTCTAATACAGCTTGTGATGTCCCAGCCAGTTATCCAATCCATGAACTTGTTGATAACAAACTGCCTACACAACAGCCCACACCAAGTCCAACCATTGATCAAGTGTTGAATGATGACGATGATGATGATCATGACAACCTACAGTCTGAGTCAGACTCAGACTCAGACTCAGATGACACTGATCATGATGATCGGGGGGACGAGAACATCCGAATGGCGAGCACTTCAAGGTCATCTATACAACTCCTATTCCCCCATCCCGATTCTACTCCAGAGCCCCTGGCCTTCCCTGTCGTGGCCGTAACATGGAAGCCTACATATCTGCACTCGAAAATCAGGTAGTGATGTTGCGTGAGGAGAATGAAGGACTTGCCACACATGCCACTTTGGCATTTGACCATGTACAGAGGCTTAAGCACCGCTTAAATGCGAAGATCCCAGGACCAAAGCAAAGAAAGTTGAATATGGACTCATGGTGGCTTAATTCAGATGAAGGTTTGGCACAGTGTGAGAAACAGGAGGCAGAAGAGAGGGCTAAAGCAGCCAAAAAGAATGCCAGAGCTGAGGAGAGGCAAGCTGAAGATTGAGAGCGCCAGCACCAGTGGGAACGGCAAGATCCCAATATACCATTTGTTGGTTCTCTAAATGGCCGAAAAAAAGCGGAGCTTCAGGATATTGCATATTCACTGGGTCTTGACATTGGGGGTAAAGTGGAGGACCTCAAGCTGAAAATCAATACTTACTTTGATGAGCATGAGGATTTACGCACCAGCCCTCGATACATCCGCCTCTTCCCTCAAATTGCTCGCCAGGCTGTCAGACAAGCAGCTTCTGCTCCCGACGCATCAGATTCCCTTTGCAATATCGCTAATATGCACGACACTGCCTCTAATCATCAGTATCATCACACTATCAACCAGCAAAGTACCTTACTACTTGATCAGCAGCGGTACAACCATGCCATGCTCCTCTTTGCAGGCTCGAACAACTCTCAAGGCACTTTTCATCGCCCACCAGGTCCATCGAACCAGCCATTTGAATCCTTACCACTGGGTTACATTGCACATATTCCACCATATTATCAACTTAATTCTTATCCTGCAGATTGATAATACTTACCACTATAATCCTAGTTTTACCATTTCTAATCCTTTTATTTGAATCATAGTAAGGATTTAAGCAGTCCAGGGCTTATCCTGGCTTATCGCTGTCGCCGCATTGCGATGGAGCTAGGCGGAGATCAAACGGGAAACGTGACTGATGTGACTCAAACTTTTCAAAAGCCTACTATTTTGAACATTGCGACGCCGGCAGTACGATCCCCAGCGAACTACTTCGTTTATTTCAGTTTGGTTTGTATAGAGTTGTACATAAGAAGCACGTAGACCTCCCATACAAAACCGGAGGCAGATATCCACCGGTAAGGACATTTCCGGAGCAAGTTTTCAAAACTTTTCAAACACCTACTAAATGATAGTAGAGCTCAAATGCCTCTGCTGGAGCGCGCTGTGGTCTGTGCTCGTGAGAAGGTGGTGGTAAAAAGGGAAGGAGGACTTGAGCTATAGATTCTTTGTAGATGGTGGAAGAGAACCGGCGGGCGGTCCTCCAGAGTCGCAGTGAGCTCAACGATCGTCAACAAACGCGCGGTTGACTGTGCTATACATTGGTAAAAAAACACTAGCAAGTAAGGGGTGCCCCCAAATACGTACACCTGATCACACAAAGCTACGGCCAATAACGCTGTACTTTTACTCGTAACCAAGGCAAATATCGAGCGTCGCGGACCAAGGGTGTAGCTCTCGCATCTTCCGTGGCTGTGGGCATACCAACGTGTGGCCGGGTGGGTGGATGAAGACGAAATAACATTTGTCCAGAGATGAAAACCCAGAACATTCATCGAGGAAGTTTAAGAATCCGGTTTTAATGTCGTGTGTGCTAGCGATCGAGAACTGAAAGATGTATAGATGATCGTTCATGAGGATAAAAGAATCGAGTGCCACTTGGTTGGTCGATGCTGGCACATAGATGACATTTGATTTGATGGATGGGCATTTGTCCATGTATTCTTCAACGTGCAAGCCACCCGGGATGGTAAGTGGTTGTTTCTTTGGCAAAACCCCTTGACGAATAGCCTCCAATTTCTCGTTAGGAAGGGAAACGTGGCTTGAATACCACTGACGTTTGTTTTTACCCTGGCGCGAGGGAGGAAGTCGCACCATTGGAAGGAGTACAAGGTCTACTCCTTCTTGAAGGCGTCTCTGACCTACAGCCTCGAATAAAATACCAGACAACTCCTCGACTCAGGAACCTTGGAAAAAAGTTTGTATAAACGGATTTGCTCGCGACGTTCTAGTGTTCGAAACTGGTTCGCAAGTCTCGACTTGATAGATGATGTGATAGGAGATACAATGGCGCTGCTGCAGCATCCTCCCTGTCCTCGCGGCTGATGAGATAGATCTTGTGAGAAACTGCATCCATCGTGAGAGAATGGGATTCTTGAAGCAGCTGCGCGAGCTCATCTATCTTGATATTCGATATGGTATTCTGAACGTCCTTTCTGTGTTGTACTATCTTGCCAGATCAAGTAATCGATACATAGCCGAGGGGTTGGACCAAGTTCATTAAACACGCTATCGACACTGTCAGGGGGAATCGTCGACCATGATGCACTGGATGTAGGCTTGAGCACAGATGTTATACACGGTAAGAGTACAACTCACACTCGGAGGATTTCCTCGCTCTTCCACGGATTCATGATAAAAACTTGGTCACGAACTGTTTTATGCAAACGAGACCACCGATCTCGTCTCGGAGAGGTGCAATATATCACAAAGTGGCGGGTATTATGCATGACAAGAGTCTTGGGAACCCCATCTTTGTCTTCATCCGAGTCCACCAAAGTCCAGACGAAGATTTCAAATCATGAAACTTGACAGGAACTTCATAGACGCCTTCTTCCACAAACAGATAACGTGCCCCGCGGAGGTACCATATAACCGCCTTCCTTTCAGCGAGACGTCGACGTAAAGCATAGTAGATCCAGATGCTTTTCCCTACGTTTATGATGCATAAGTCAGGACGATCGGTGAGAAAAATGGCACATCAGGACTCACCGATTCCTGGTTGTCCTGTAATGACGGCGGCTGGTGCCAGTTTGGGGAATGCAGGCTTTCTGTAATAAGCCTCGAGAGCGTCGTATATTCGTATGTATTCGGCGCGTATCCAGATCCTTGAAAACCCGAAATTCTTAATGTCGATTTCGAGAGAGTAGCAACCCTGGATGATATCGTCATCCGACTCCTCTTCCTCGCTCACATCCACGTCCATGGGTTCATCTCCACCTGACATTTCGTTTCCAAGCCCAGCTCCTTCCACAGGCATAGGCGGGTGGGCGTCACGCCACTTTTTCTCCTCATCTGCCATGCTCTTCCCCCAAAACATTGTATACAATTGAGTGGGTAACACAGCAGAGAGCTCGACCGATGATTCAGGAGTGATCTTAAACGACTCCCACTCTGCTAACCACCCCGGGCGGCGGGAGCCGACGATGGAGGCCAACGTTGATTCATCCTGTAGCGAAGACATGATGAATGGTAACGCAAGCAAGAGAAGAGAGAGAGTTGACTCGAGGATAGAACTTAGATATGAAATGGAATGTCTCAGACTATGTCTGAGTATAACCGTCCGACAAGTGTGGAGATTGAATATTTGAATACGGAAGGTCCTTCCTTAGTCAGCCTGCCCCATTCTTCTTCCCATTCTAACTGCAGCATATTCTTCTTCTTTTTTCGGAGAGCCTTGTGCGACAGCGGGTTCATGATGGGTTCGTTGTAAATGTTAGCCGCCGCAATGGCAAGCTCTCATCGATCATTGAGCTACGTCATAGCCCCGATCAATCATTGACAACTCGACTGTCTCAACGTTGACATGACTGTGGCGAATGTATGTACTTCCCGTTCTCTCTTGGCAGCCCTGTATTGACAAGGCATTTCTTTAGATGAGTGTTAGTCCCGGGTCTAGGGACATCGTCTTAGCAGCGTGCGTGTTAACCATGTTTTGCGAGTGTCTTTCGATTTAAATACATACGCAGGCGTCAAGGGATATATGTCATCGACCTTGAAAAGCCGGTTGAAGTGCCTCGCTTTCTTCCGCAGGGCAGAAGATGACAAGTTGCAGATGCAGAGTACATAGTGTCCAATAAACTGCACGTATTGTCTTTTTTTCAAGCGTTGTCTTACGATTAAGCTCAGGTTGATATGGAACCTACTACTAGTTGGAAGATATAACGTAGAGGTATTTTACAAGCCCGCCATCGTGCCATCACCGATATCAATTGGCATATGACCGAATGTGATACGGTCATGTAGACTTGTGGGTATGGGCATGGGACATGTGTGACTCCAGGAAGCCTGTCTTCAGTGCATTCCATTCACCCACTTTCCTGAGTACTCATACACGTATACCTAGGTTTGTCCGCCTTTAAATATCAGTAAACGGCTTATCCCTATTCACTATCAATCTTGGCATAAACACTTGCATCAATATTGTACATTGCCACACCTTGCGCTTTTCCGCCAAGTTTTTCGAACAGTTCATCCTTATACCACCGTTTTCTTCTATTCTTCCCGCCTTCCACGCACGGAAACTATCCTGAGCAGGTACAAGGTTAGGAGCGCTCTTGACGGCGCCGGGATTCCCGCGTTCGTCAAGTGGACTGTGCTTCGGAATCCCATCCAGCCGTTGAGCGCGTTGTGTTGGATGAATGCTCGAATGTATCGCATGATCATGTGTTGCCAGGGGCGGAGAACGTTGCGTAGGAGGAGCGTCAATATGTGCAGAAGATGATAGTGCGTTGGATGCGCGAGAGGAGGATAATGCGTTGGAGGAGCAAGAGGAGAATAGTGCATGGAGGAGCGTCAGCATGTGCAAGTTTGACGGGGTCAAGGGGCCAATGGCCAGATGGAGTGTGAGGAAGGGGCATCTCGCCTACAAGTCGACCAGTCCGCAGAAGCAGGCGGCACAGGAATCTGAAGATATCAATGCCGCTGAGCAGCAGCGGTGAACAAGATCCCGAATTATTTGCAAAACATCGCCATGGACTCTGTCGTTCTCGATAGAACTGTAGACGCTGTTACGAGGCGCCTGACAGTCCCTCAGGCCGGCCTCAGGGCTTGGTATGTCTACTCTCCCTTATATAGTGACTACTGAGCCGATAATGTCCATATAGCGCCAGTTTTCCTCCCTGACGTTGACCTTAACTCAATTCTATTCAGCAGGAGAAGACGACCCAATTGTGCGGGTCGACTGTCCTGGGATAGTCATCAAAGCTGCGCGTTTACTTACCTCCGGCCAGCGACGATGGCGAAGGAGAGCATATAGACGAAGATAGATCATCGTGGCCTAGCGGCCCCCGCTTCTACTATATCTGCTTCATCGGATATGTCCCCAAGCTTTGTCTATAACATCCGTTCCATCGTCCTCACCTTCACCACCTCCAACATTTCACAAACAAAATAGAGTATCAGTGCGAGAGAAACAGATTTGGAAGAGTAGGAACGTTCGCTGACGAGGCGGCACAAAGGAGTTAACAGATAAGGACAGCAAGAGCGCTGGTGTCATCATCGTTCCCACTGGGGAGCGGCTAGCGGCCGACGCAGACGTCAGAGCAAACGCTGAAGAGGTTGAGAAACGGAAAGGGGAGATTTGACCTCCGAAGTTTTCGAGAACCAAAGGTCTAGACGTTAACTAATGCAGGGTATACGTACATAAACACACTAATAAAGTACAAGGGGTGTACAAGGGGTATTTTGATCTCGACTATAGTATAGAATAAAAAAGGTAGTCCGCATGGTTCCTGATATCGTCATATGAAATAACTGCAACTGGACCTGCTCGGATGGAACACGATGCGTTCACATAAAGCTCGTACTGACGAACGGGGGTCTTCACGGCAACAGTGGATAAACCGCTTATAGAATTTTGGGTTGCCTTCTACGACCACCGTGCACATGATCTGAGATACGATACGGGATATCAAATTCTATGGAGTTGAGACACTTGGAAGCTCCGACTCCGTCGGGTCTCAACCTTGCTCGATGTTGTAGATTAAATCAGAACCTACAAGAAATACGTTGCGTACAAAATATCTGTCAGATTATTTAAATCTGATAATCTGTTATTCTCTTCCTCCAATTCCATAGGAAACGATTTATTTAGTAAAACATCATCTTTAAAGTCTCTTAAGAGACGAATGGAGTTTCTAGACGGCACACGGCTTAATGTGACGTATATGTTGAAGAGACTTAGACCTCCTGTCGCAGGCTGACCTAAGTCAGCTATTGCGTACGGGATGGTTTGCCCTTGAGCTCGATAGTCGGTCAATGCATAACAGGCAGTTATCGGAAATTGTTTTCGGGTGACGGTACGAAATAGTGATGTGCCATTTGACCCTGGTAACTTGAGTTTAATAGTTTGTGACGACGGTTGAATTGGTACGACTGAAGGCGGTAAGTTCGAAAGGCTATCCAATCTTGTCCTCGATAAACGAACAAGGATGGAAATCGGTAAGAAGTGAAGTATATGGGTCGATTGGTCATTTGTAAGCTCTTCATCAGGGTGAAGCCAGATTTCGACAATCTCACCCTTTGCACCATTGGTGATGTCGACGTCTGTATTCAAATTTTGAGTGATCAGAACAGTCATGCCGACTGCTAAAGAAAGACCATCAGGCAGGTCTTGGTTTCGAGTGGTTGAGGAAGAATTATGGTTCCGCAAAGCCAAAGCATATTTTTCATGGAGGGTCAGTCGAACTCCATTGATAGAATCATCGGCATTACACACGAAAATCTGGTTGTTTGTTTTGACACAGTGACGAAGCAGTCCCTTTTCGTTCCAACGCTCTCTGACTGCATGACGCGGAGTGATGAGAATGGCATTCACCCATGGGTCAGATTGCATGTCGGTCAATGGACAGTGTTCATGACCTAAAACCAAGGAGCGTAACATTTGAATATGATATGGAAGGATGGTGCCGGAACGAAGGGCTGTGAGGAAATCATGCCAAACGGGATCATTGATTCACATTTGTTGTTTCAGGATTACGACCAATCTGAATTCTTCATATAATGTTCTTCCGATAAGCATCAGGTTATTGTCATTAGGTCTCGAAGGAAAGTATAAGGCCTGATGAAGTGATGTTGCAACAGGGGGAAACTGGTGGAAATCGCCACAGATGATGACATTTATGTTCCCAAATGAACCAGGATTAATTTGAACGTCACTAGCTTTACCAATAGAGATGTTTCTTTCCAGTAAAGCAAAAAAAATTTTGATATCATACATCAGCAAACTTGGGGTCTCTCTGCAGAGGCCTCTGCAGCACTGTGGAGGTACCACAGAGCCCACAGGACCTGGAGATAAGGTATATGTTCTGTGCAGTACTGCCACAGTCTGCTGGCAGTCTGTGGCAGTCTGTGGGAGTCTGCTGGGAGTCTGTGGCAGTCCAAGTAAATAACTGTTCCAACAAGCCACAGAGCCCCACAGAGCCCCACAGAGTCCCACAGAGTCCCACAGAGTCCCACAGAGTCCCACAGAGTCTAGAGAAAAGGTATATGTTCTGTGCAGTACTGCCACAGTCTGCAGGCAGTCTGTGGCAGTCTGTGGGAGTCTGCAGGCAGTCTGTGGCAGTCCAAGTAAATAACTGTTCCAACAAGCCACAGAGCCCCACAGAGCCCCAGAGCCCCACAGAGCCCCACAGAGTCCCACAGAGCCTAGAGAAAAGGTATATGTTCTGTGCAGTACTGCCACAGTCTGCAGGCAGTCTGTGGCAATCCAAGTAAAAAACTGTGCCAATAAAACACAGAGCACCACAGAGTCCCACAGAGTCTTGCAGAGTCCCACAGAGTCCCACAGAGCCTGGAGAAAAGGTATATGTTCTGTGCAGTACTGCCACAGTCTGCTGGCAGTCTGTGGCAGTACTGCATAGTGCTGCACAGAACATATACCTTTTCTCCAGGCTCTGTGGGACTCTGTGGGACTCTGCAAGACTCTGTGGGACTCTGTGGGACTCTGTGGGACTCTGTGGGACTCTGTGGGACTCTGTGGGACTCTGCAGGATGCTGTGGGACTCTGGTCAATTAAGGTAATATATGAACATAAATAACTTGCCGGTGACCAGGATTGGGCTCGCAACCTTAGAGCACAGCTGAAGCGATACAAACCATTACACCAAACTGGCATTGTTATGTTGGTCTCAAAAAGACATATATCCTACATCCTATCCAGTGGACTTAGTCTTGCCACTGCTCTCACTCGACTAAATCCTATTTTCTGAGTCAAGATCTACAAATCCAGGCTTGAGTGTGTGACAAGAGTTGTAGTATGAAAGAAGGCGCACAACTTTCGTTGCTGGCAGCAACGATTCCAACCAGTGGTTCATAAGTTATTCATGTTTAGCCAATTGACAAGTCATTGCAGACAGCTGCAGTGCTGATACAGAGTCCCACAGAGTCCCATAGAGTCCCACAGAGTCTTGCAGAGTCTGAGAGCACTGCAGGTCACTGCAGATCTCTGCAGATCACTGTGGATTCACTGCACGTCACTGCAGATCACTGTGGATTCACTGCAGGTCTCTGCAGAATTACTGCAGGTCACTACAGGTCACTGCAGGTCACTGCAGGTCACTGCAGAATTACTGCAGGCCACTGCAGGTCACTGCAGAATTACTGCAGGCCACTGCAGGTCACTGCAGATCACTGTGGATTCACTGCAGGTCTCTGCAGAATTACTGCAGGCCACTACAGGTCACTGCAGGTCACTGTAGAATTACTGCAGGTCACTGCAGATCACTGTGGATTCACTGCAGGTCTCTGCAGAATTACTGCAGGCCACTACAGGTCACTGCAGGTCACTGCAGGCCACTGCAGATCACTGTGGATTCACTGCAGGTCTCTGCAGAATTACTGCAGGTCACTGTGGATTCACTGCAGGTCTCTGCAGAATTACTGCAGGTCACTGTGGATTCACTGCAGGTCTCTGCAGAATTACTCCAGGTCACTGCAGAATTACTGCAGGTCACTGCAGAATTACTGCAGGCCACTGCAGGTCACTGCAGAATTACTGCAGGCCACTGCAGGTCACTGCAGGTCACTGCAGAATTACTGCAGATCACTGTGGATTCACTGCAGCCCACTACAGGTCACTGCAGGTCTCTACAGAATTACTGCAGGCCACTGCAGAATTACTGCAGATCACTGTGGATTCACTGCAGATTGCTGTGGATTAACTGCAGGTCTCTGCAGGTCACTGCAAAATTACTGCAGGCCACTGCAGGTTACTGCAGAATTACTGCAGATCACTGTGGATTCACTGCAGGTCACTGCAGGTCACTGCAGAATTACTGCAGGCCATTGCATGTCACTGCAGAATTACTGCAGATCACTGTGGATTCACTGCAGATCACTGTGGATTCACTGCAGGTCACTGCAGGTCACTGCAGAATTACTGCAGATCACTGTAGGTCACTGCAGAATCACTGCAGATCAATGTGGATTCACTGCAGGTCACTGCAGGTCACTGCAGAATTGCTGCAGAATTACTGCAGATCACTGTGGATTCACTGCAGGTCACTGCAGGTCTCTGCAGAATTACTGCAGATCACTGTGGATTCACTGCAGGTCACTGCAGGTCTCTGCAGAATTGCTGCAGAATTACTGCAGATCACTGTGGATTCACTGCAGGTCTCTGCAGGCTTGCTGCAGAATCACTGCAGGTTCACTGCAGGTCACTGTGGATTCACTGCAGATTCACTGTGGATCCACTGTCAGCACTGTCAGTACTGTGGCACTGTGGGCACTGCAGCTGTCTGCAAACATTCTGCCAATTCACTGCCAGGTTACTACAAAATCACTGCAGATTTACTGTGGGCACTGTGGGCACTGCAGGTTTCTGCAAACATTCTACTTGAAGTCTGTGACTTGTCTGCCAGTCCTGCAACACTGTGGGCACTGTGGGGAAACCCCAAGTTTGCTGATGTAGATATTTCGTTGATAATCAGAAATTTATACGGTTTCCAGTAATCTTGCAATTTTTTGCGAGTTTCGTCTGAAATCCGTCTTTCATTAAGACGCGATATCATAGCAATGGAGTGAGTTGTTCTCCCACCAATAAGTGACGCTGCAACTCCTGGAATTTCAAAATAAGCATTTGAAGTTAACATAGATAATAATTTACCTGTGAACGCAGATTTTAAGAGCCATCCATGCCGTCTCAATTGATCAAAACATGCGGTGATTAATTCAATCACTCTGGATTTACCGGTTCCTCCTTCACCATAAATAATTAAACGTAATGGTGAAGCAGACGTGTTTGCTATAGTCTGATCCAATTGACGGCAAACGATGTTGTAAGCTTTCTTTTGTTCAGTGTTCAGATGGAGCAGGTTGGTGGATAATGTGTCAATGTTGGAGTCAGTACTGTTATCACCATGCGTTAGATTGAGGACTGAAGGCGCAGTTGGTTCAGAAGTATTTTCAAGAATAGAAACTGTGGCAGTGTCATGTGATGTCGGCGTAGCGTTAACATTAACCAGTCGAGCAGAATCCGCCTGAGAATGGATAAAAGTCTGAATTTCATCTCTCCACATCTCAAGGTTCTGGAAGTCATCCACTGCTGCTGTTCTTGCCAATTTTCATTCGTTGTTTGTCTCCCAATGTGAGATATTTGAATCGAAAATGTTAAAAGCATATGCAATTGCAATAGCCTCGTCTGCATTTCGTCGCTCTCTCAGGGATGAATGTAATTCTTGAATTTGTTTTAGGTCATTTTCTGAGATAGTAGAAAGAGTGATATCGGGATCACTTGATTGATCAATATTTATGTTGTTTTCAAAGTCATCGTCAATATTTTCCTGGTGATCTGCAAGATGATCATTTTGCGTAGGTATTGTGTTGTCGTCTTTGAAATCCACCAAAGCCTCGTGAAAATATTGAATGTTTGAGAGAATCTGATGAATAACTTGGGGAGCAGAGCATATGAAGGATTGGAATGCATCAGTCCAAGATTCATGTTGTTGTTTTAGGTCAAATCGGATATTGCGCCAAGGTTTTAATAACATCAGCATGCATGTGCAATAGAACGAATAGGTAATAGAGTCGTCATTCCTGGGGAAAAAGCGGCCAATAAAGTTTGGAATGGTATTGTGATTATCTGGCTGTATAATCCGTACTCGAGTTTGTTGCCTTGGATGATTGGCTAAATAATGAACCCTTGTATGGCGAAATCTGGATGCAGAATGATAATCGTCCAGCTGTTCACCTTTTCCAATACATTTTTCATATGTTTGAGTGAAGAAAGTGATGATGTTCATATCAAACAGTTGTTCACCTCGCAAGCAATAGTCTGTTACTTGGCAAGGAACATAAATCAATCCAGAATCGTCTACTTGCAGATTAACAAGCCCATTATCATTTTGATCCTATTATTCGATTTAGAACAAATGTAAATATGGAATGTGTTAAAACGAACATCATCGGCTGTTGAGTATGAAGTGCGACTATTGGTTGATTGATTTTGAGACAATTCACTGTTACTTTGGTAAATTAACATATATTAGGATGTAAATTAGTCCATAAACGTACTGGCTGTTTGTATTGGCAAAGCTTCGTAAATCAGGAAAGACCAAAAAAAGAGCTGCAACAAAAGAAGACCAATAAACAGGGTTGTAATGGTGGGATGTGAAATTGTCATCCCATCCCATCAAGTAAGATACGACCATTGGCGCTGCAAGTTCCTGTTCACAATTGATTGTATGTATGAGATGGAATAGTAGTAGTCGTTGAATTTCTAACAGGTTGTGGGTATATTTATTATGTTTCAAATGGGATTGGAATGCTTTAGTGACAATAGTGGGTAGACTGAATGTTTTGTTTTGCTTTTTCCACTGATACATAGAGACGTAGGCTGATAAATTTTTGGTTGCTTTGCCATTCGTAAGTAGTTTTCCATCTTTTGCACCGTAACATTCCAGGCTCCTTTTTCTGCGGAATAAGACAGCAGGAACGGTTGCAAGAATGGATCTGCATTGATCTTGCAACACGCAGCTCAAATTCATCAAGTCAACACTGATACTGATCATCGTTTGGATTAGGAGGTCTTGAATATGCAATGTCCGATTTGTTGGGAACAAGTTTTACTGTCTCGGCTGATTCTAAACCTGGAACATATGCGCGAATGTTTCTATCAATAATTTGATGATACATTTTCTAAAGTCCTCTGTTTGCAGAAGAATCTTCATCTCTGAGCTTGTTGGAGCATTTGCGAGCCATAAAATCAAGTGTGCATGGAGGCTACCCCTGTTCTGAGATTCAACAGCACCAATGTAACCGTTAACGAAACCAAAAACACCCTCCTTTTTAATGATCTTCCGATCAGTAGCTTCGATTCCGAATAAGGTTTCTAAAATGATTGATATTATGACGTGGAAGAATGATGCAGAGGCATAGGGATCATTAGCTATGTTAATAGCTCGAGTGTTTTTGTCAGGCCCAGAGTCAGGATTAAATCGATCTAGATCAATTTCTTCTCCTGCTAGGAGCTGTGCAATAGGGTCATGCAAGTCGCTAGGGTTGATTGTGATCCAGAGAGAGGGGGGGTTCAAGATAACGGTTGTTGACCAAATTTTGCTTCGCATGTGATAACGTCTCTGGTCAGTTCCTAACACTCGACCAGCAGCAGCGTAAACATGTTTGTACAGTAAGCGAATACTTGGGTCAGAAATTGGCAGTCCTGTCTTCTCATTTTCTAGAGCTTTCTCTATTTGATGAATGTTGATAGATGACAGAATACGTGTGTCCCTTTGAAATGTTGATCTTTTCATTTGGATACGAGCAGCGCTCAAGGCCTCACATTTTTGTCGGATACCAAATGCAACAAATGGAAAAGTTTCATGTTTCCTGAAGCGACGATCATGATAACGCAAGCACCATTGAACATGATCAGTGAATGAAAGTGGCACTAAACGTTCACTCTCTATTCCCCCTTCACCGAATGGAAAAAGACATGGGAAGGCTTTCTCAAAAAGATGGTGACAATTGTCGGTGGAGTTGAATTCTGATAATGGTTGCATTCCATGTCGTACACCATACGGTCCTTCGGAATTCACATGGGATGTCAGATTTTGTATTCCAAATGATAAAAGATCTGAAGCCGATAGAGATGTAAGGTTGGTATCAATTGCTCCCGAAATTTGAATCGGGAAAACGTTTGGCGACACTGATTGTAAATGAAGTATAAGAAATCAATCAGATTATTGGGATGAAAATATATTACCATCGTCATTGCTCATATCTTCAGGTAATTCTTGATTGATATTGAAGTCTTCACCCAAACCGGAATCTGGAACAACCTCTAAAAATGGATGAATTATTATTCAAAAGAGGTAATACCAGAATCCATTTTTTCAAGCATATCGTCGGTTGGAACATAAGAGTCATTCTCATGTTCAATGATATCAATATCTTCAGTATGTCTTGTTATGTACAATATTTTGTTCGGAATGTCGTCCTCTGGTAGGCATGACATAGTGCGATGGTCAATTTCAATAGAACCATAAGACGTTGGATTGTTGTTCTTCAACCATAGAAGAGCATCCCAAATGTAATAGCATCAAACTCAAAATAATTGACACATCCAATTACGAGGTATCTGTTGAAATCCAAACAAAGTTACTTGAAGGATAGAAGCTAGAATGGCCGGTGGACGAGGCATCAGATTTCCCTGTATCATGCTAGAAATACTGGGCTCATTGAGTTCATAGCTGCAAACACTTCCTCGCATTGCATGTTGAAATGAAGCTCCATCTGAAGAACAAATATTTCCCTTGATTCTATTTGGAAAAAGTTTGAAAACAAAAATTCTTGGATAATACAGAGCTATCAAAAGCTGTTTGGGGAAGGTAAGGCGACTCAAAACCAAGGGAACGCATCCAATCCACAAGTTATTGGCTAACGACTGAGCAGGAGGCAAAGCCATATTCCCTGTTTTGAGGTCTTTAATACAATGTTTGCAGATTGAAACATAAGTCTTCTCCAAATGTAGATTAACGCCAGTGGGCTCCAACAGCAATCCATTAAAAAGGTCATGTGCAGGATGCATTTTCGTTGGAATCAGGTGGTGTTTGTTGGGAATGTTGTTCAGCTTGATAACATTAAACTCTTCATCCTTCTGTTGTCCGTGTTGAGCACAAATGGCACAAATGTGAGATATGAAAGCCGAATTTGATGTTGCAACATAGAAACATCGGTAACAGTCATGAATCACATGGTCTGATGGTGTTTGAAGAAATTTGGACATGTCCATGTCATCAGTCCTGGTCATGTTTTTGTCTGGTTTCTTGCGCCTCTTCTCTCGGCTCTCCTTTTTGTTTTTGGCTTTGTATTCTCTTCGTTTTTGGGCTCGGTCCAGTAACTGAGCTGCACGCTCTGATCTCCATTTAATGCCTAGGTTCAACAGCTGTTCGAACAAATCCAGTGGGACATGATCTACGATCCATCCAATGATGTCCTCTTTATTGTAATGTTTATCCTCAGGAACCTCGCAGAAACGCGCAGCATAGTGACGAAGTGTTGCAAGGTGAACGTAAGATAGAATATTTATAGCCTCTGATCAATTGATTAAGGTTTCCATATGACTGTCAAATGTTTAACGGTTAGATTTGTATGGAGATATTTAAGAGATAAAACTGTATGGTATGAGAGCGGAATCCTTTTTTTTTTGAGGAGGAAGAGGAATGGTGCGTAAATAAACCTGAATTCAAATAGGAAAATCCCAGAATGAAACTTGGCATTTCATCAAAAAGTTGTTGACGTGATCGTAGTCTATTATATTCAGATACATATCCCATCATTGCTATCAACTGTTTTGCAACGCATACAATGGAGTAAAGGCAGAGCAAACAATTTACTGTTAATTAATATATTCGAGAGCTGTATCGTCATTATTGCTATTACCCTTTTTGTCGCATGTAGATTCAGCTTCTGCGTCAGTTAAACAGTTGTTGACCAGTTCTTGCATCGTTGCATTGTTTCTAACAAGTTATAGTATGACCATGAAACACAGATAAATTATCCTAGACTCACGCAAGATTGGATGCTGGGTGTTCAGAAAATGTTGTAATCTCAGTTATATTCGCAACACTTGAAAGTCTACCATCAATATTTTATAAAAACTTCAAACTGGGATCCACCTGCTGTTATGAGTTTGGCGTGTTGAAGAACAGGTCAATGTCTTCCGATTAGACCGAGGTCGAGGACAACCCATATTCTTGGGCGGTAGAATTTCTATTGCACTGGATGACTCAATATTAGAAGATAGAGTCGGCAGTCGAGGCATTGTTGAAAGAGGTTCATTGTCAACAACAGTTAGTGAACATGGAAGACCGGTGAATGGATGAATACTTTGTCGGGCCTCTTTCAAGTCCGGATTAAGACCTGATTTATCCGGTCTAGGAGATCAGAAAGGAATAATATAGGGATGAGTAAGAAATGTTTTAGCGGCAACCTTTTGTTCTGAGCGAGACGGCTTGAAAGGCCCTATATATAGAATTGTTAATATGGAATGTATTACCTTATCAATCACAGACCTTTTTGAATATTTCGTCGGTATGGACTTTGTATGACTGGACTTCCTTTGCGAATAAGAATGATTTGTTCTATTAAACCACTAAAGCAGTCATGCCAAACATCCGCTGTTTTCATGAAGTAGTGTCGAAGACGGAAATGAATTTCAACCAGAGATCCTTGCAATGCAGATTGTACAAGAATCGGTTGAACATATGCTTTATGTTTGTCATAAACAGGTAAGGGACGGACTGAATGTGTATGACTGATTTTATCCAGTTCGTTTCTCAAGGCGCTATTATTGACAGGCCAATTTTCAGTAATGTCATTGGCTATAAAAGATATTATTATAAACAGTTCAATGAAGGAAATGGTGAGATAAATGCACATTCTCCGGGAACAACCTGAAGTAAAGAAAAATAAACAATTATGTTTACAGGTAAAGCATCTCATACCTTGGTCTCAAACAAAGCCAACGAGAATTTCAAGACTTTCTGATGATCATTATCTTCTATAAGATAACGTCTGTCTTCTGTACGTGAAACAACCACTTGAAGGCTGTCCAATTTGTTCACAGCAGTCACAAAATCAGGACCAAAGTCACTGTCTGACAGTGCACCGTAATAATAATGAAATTTGGTCGACTTAAATTCCATATCGAATTGAGAGTTGTAATTTCCTGAAGGTGACACAAAAAGCTTCCTGGAAAGAACGTTTCCAACGACAATGATAACTGTGTCTTCACGTACATCTCCTGGCCTAGCTGCCGCTTCTGCAATATTGTCTGCACTGACAAGAGTATGGGAATTTCCTTCCTTCTTCCAACCAATTGTTGAATCTAACAGTGGGTTTGGCAGATACGTCAGGTCTTGTATCAAGCGAGCACGATGCCAAGCTGAGCTAAAGATCTCATTGGTCTAGCAAATTTATATTAGTTATAAATAAAACCAAAAACATAGATCCATATACCGGTTCCATATCAACAGAGATGAATGAGTCCAAAATCACAGTTGCAACAATATTTCTTTTCCAGGTTTAAATAGTCTTTGTCGCTACTGAAGAAATTTGTAATATATGTAAAACTGAATAACACTACAATATCAGGTGACGAGATTTCCAATGCGAAAAATATTAAACTCACATGAGAATGATCAACAAATAATGAGAATATACATGATATTGTCATCTCTGGTTGTCTTCAGAACCAGATTTGGACCAGAACCATAGACAGCAATGAAGGACAGAGAGGCAAGAAAGTGTGTGAGCAGATGACCATTACGGAGGAGAGGATGAACATTGACACATGACCGGGACCAGGGATCAATAGTTCAATCTTGCGAATGATGACTTGACTCCATTACGGTGAGAGCGGAAGAACAATCACACATGACCTAGATTCGTTTTTTGAGGTGATGACAATGAATGATGACACCTTTTATTTACATCTGTGTTCTATCCGTCTTCGATCGTGTCCCCCCAACTGAGGTACAATAAACCTTGCTCTTTGAGCAAGGTAATTTATTTAGTATGTGTTATGCCAAGCGATGGTCGTCTGGAGAAGAAAAAAGTGGGATTATTATACTCACAATGTCGCGCCATATCTCCCTCCAATACTTCCCAGAGCTGTCGAGATAATGGAGAACGAACTCTTCCAATTGGGTACATCTTAGCAAGAATAGTTTGCAACCAGGATCACTGAACCAATAGCCCCAGTCGTACAGCTCAAATCGGAGGTGTCTCAGAGACCTTGAATGTTGAGCCAAGACGGGGAAGAGCAAACTGGCAGATTCTTGATTGCGCTCTTGGTGCATAGTGTCCAGGTCGTAAAGCGACAGGTTTGTCAAATTCTCCAGGTGACACAGGTAGTTGAGCATGTCTTCGGTAATACGATTCGTCTGGATCTCAGTCACGTATATGCCTTCGACATACAGAGTTTGCCAGATGTCATCCATCGCATGGGGATGCCAATAGTATGGGAAACAGATGTTGATGGATGTTAATGAACGGATATGCAGTGATATGGTTGGTGTGATGTAATAGAAAAATGGGGAAATTTGAAGATGTTGTAGTTGCAAGGGGTCTGAGTTTGACATCTGTCAAACTCTATAATATCTGTCTAACTCTATAATATCTGTCAAGATATTAATAGTAGTGAACTCTATAATTATGTCCACATGTACAAACATTGATTATATGACAGATTAGATAAGATCGGATAGATCCGAGATGTTTCCCATGGTGCGGAACACATTGTGTGTGAAATGGAAAGTCAAATTTTTTGTTAAGATATCAGCTAATTGATTATTTGTGGGAACATATTGAATGTTGATATCTTTATCTTCAACACGTTCTCTAACATAATGATAACAAATATCAATATGTTTTGTTCTATGTTCTTGGGCTGGATTCTTTGCCAAGAATATTGATCCTCTATTATCAACATTAAGATCAATAGCTCCAACATTAAATCCCAGTTCTTTGAATAAGGATTTAATCCACATGATTTGTCTAGAACAATCTGACAAGCTCATGTATTCAGCTTCAGTGGATGACAAAGCAACTGTTTTTTGCTTTCTTGAAATCCAGCTAATTGGAGCTCCTGCTAATAGAACAAGGTTACCCGTTACTGATTTGCGTGTGATTTGGTCTCCAGCCCAATCAGCATCAGCATAAGCATTAAGTCCTTCTTTGTTAAAAGCCATCATATGTTATTTTTCCATTTATAGTGGAATTAACATATTTAATGATATATACGGCTTTAGCAATATTTCTTTTGAAGGATTAACCATGAATTGTGACATCATGATTACTGCTTGAGTAATATCATATCTTGTGCCAAGTGTAAGATATAATAAGGATCCAATAATTGATTGATAGTAACTCCTTTCTTGAGGAGTTGCAGAACCTTCATTCACTGCAGGTATATATCCTGCTGGTAATGGTGTGCGAACAGGTTTAGAATCTTCTTGACCAAATCTTTTAACTATTTCTTTGCATAGTTAATCTGATCAAGAGTTATCAATTTTCTTTTTCTATCTCGGACTATTTTCATTCCAAGATAGTCATGAATTTGTGTTTTATTTCCATGAGTAATTTCCTATTATCACCCATGAATAACACATCATCAACATATAGTATTGCTACTATTATTGATTTTTGTCTATAGCAAACATAGACTCCTGTGTCTGTAAGACATCATCCAAAGCCTAATTCTTGTAGACTTTTGTTTGCTTTTTTGTTCCAAGCTAAAGAAGCTTGTTTTAATCCATATAGGCATTTTTGAGCTTATAGACTTTGTGCTCTTGTCCTTTGATGATAAATCCTTCTGGCTGTTCCATATATATTGTTACGGACATGCCCTCGTCTTAGTTCGTTCTAAGTCAACAGCGACAAGCAGAGTCTCGGTCCGCTCCCAGTCACTGGACAAAGAGTCTAGACGCTAAGTCAAATGATGACAAAGGTCTTGAGAACAATGAAGGAGAAGAGCGTCAAGTGAGCGAGGTGAGAGCAAAACTCGTCTAAGTTGGAACTGAGGCTACTCTTAGAATACATGGATCTTATATACACTTGGAGAACAAAGAAACCGTAAAAGGGAATGAGGCTGTAGCTACTCGAGAAGGAAATGTGAAAGTAACTACGAAAGGAGATAGCGTCCATGCTGTACACTGCGCAGTAATGATGATGATGAAACGGTTCACTAAGACATGGAGACGAAACGAAAAGAGAACTGTAACATTACCCCCTTCGTATGCGAGAAGTCGCCGACTTTACCATGAGTTTGTCCACCGTGGTCTGCCGAGATTCCAACCAGCTGATGATTGCCGACGTCCTTGTCAGCAGTCTCTACTCGCCACTGTAAGCTCTGAATTGCTCGCTGTAATTGTTTTGCTTGAGCGAGCATTGTGTCCCGTTCTTCATAAGTGAGGGTGTGGGGATCAGTGGTGAGAGTAAGTGCCGTGACGAAGTCGAGTGGTTCAGAGAACAGGTTAAAGTACGTGACGAGGGTGGCGAGATTGTCGCTAACGTTGCCCAGCATGGCATTGCGAGGACGAGTGACGATGGGCAGAATGGGTATAATGGGGACAGTTACGATGTCAGCGAGTTCTGCCGGATGTTCGTGAAGTTCCGGGAGATCAGCGAATTCGAAATTGTCGATGGTGATGGTGGTGTTAACAAAGACCTCGAGGGGGAGGTTGTGGGCGGCAGCAAGGAAGGGTGAGAGGACGGCGGCGGGTTCAACGTAACAATGGCCACATGCCGTGACCAGGAGGGCAAAGGCGAAGGCAACAAGGTAGGCAATGGTGGTGAGGAAGGTGGGCATGATTATGACAGATAAGTTGGGGAATCCAAGGTGTTTCAGAGTGTTCTTTTTATGTTCAATTGAACGCTTTGTCATCATAATTGACAGTCAGGAGCTCTTCTTCCGAAAATTGGTAAGATGACATGGGCGCTCTGATGGTGGGAACATATTCAAGTTCTTCATCAGATTCTTCTGATTCGTCTAGTCTGTTCCTGGTCGTGGTGGAAATCTCGTTCCCATGTTCGAGATTTATGTCCGAGGAATTGCGGGACGAGGTGACCTGATCAGGTGAATTGGGTATGGTAGGTCCGTTTGCATCGTCAAATGCATCAAGGAAATCTAGACTTTCCAATGCATTGTTGAAGTTAGTGATTGCGTTTGGAACATGTCGGTTGTTAATCCATCGATAAATTTCGATTTTCTTTGCCGGCATGCTTCAGACTCTGAATGAAAGCGTAGGTAATAGGATCCTCTTGGTGAAGGGCTGCTTCAGTATACACATTTATGCGTGATTTAAAGGTCTGTTAGGCGATGGAAGGTATGGTGATCTGGCGTCCGGGTAGTATGGTAATTCTTCTGGATCAAATGTAAGATCCATATATTTGGAAGATAGTGAAGACGAGCGTTGAATGGGAATTCTACATGTCCCTGCGGGTGTGTTAAATGTCCGGCGGTTAGTCTTGAGACTCTAGTGCGATCTGTCGAGCTGCCTGAGTTCGGATAACTTTTGTTAACCATGGTAATCCTAATGGAGAGGTGGAGGGCGATATATAGGGAATGTAATGATTTGTCCTTGGAATTTTTCATAAAGTTTTGGGGAATATCGTCCTCGAGTAGAACAATATTTCTTCGTATATTGGATGTTTTGTTTAAGGATTCGGCGGTTATGGTAACGAGACATAGTTGTTTCACAGCTGTCTTCTCTGTTTATATGCTTGCAGAATATCTGCAGCATTGCCTAAATTGTGTTCAGGTTCCCAGGAATTGTCATTCGGACCGTAGTTTTTCCATTTAACCAAATACTGATATCCTGCCCCACGCTTTCGAACCGCTTCAACTTCAAATTCTTCTTGTCCATTTACGAGATCAGGAGGTGGGGCCGTGTAATTTGGTCCATGTGTTTCAGTCTCCCTATATGGCATAAGGAGTGATGTGTGAAAGACTGGGTGAATGCGCCATTGTTTCAGAAGTTTGAGCTTATACGTCACTGGTCCCAAAACTTGCTCAATGGGGAAGGGTCCTTCTCGTTTTGGCGCTAGCTTTCTGGACTGATATGGAATATTGAGGTTTCTGTTTTCGAGCCAAACTTTGTCTCCTATTTCGAATTTGATTGACTTGTCTCTAATTCGTCTAGCCACCATTTGTCTAGCTAATTCATGCGCAGCAAGCGCCTCTTCCCTAGCCTTCGTAGTAACTGTAGCCGTTCTTCTGCTGCTGGTGTCGTCATTTTCTGCGCCGCAGTAGGTAGTGCCACAGGGTTTGTCCCATACATAAGTTGGAAAGGCAATGCTTTAACTGAATCATGATGGCGGTTATTATGGGCAAATTTGGCGATTGGTAATAGTTGTTTCCAAGTGTGCACTTCATTTGCACAGAATATTCAAAGATAGACTTCTAATTCTTGATTAACTCGTTCCGTTTCTCCATCGGTTTGCGGATGATAGGCAGTGCTCATTCTGTGATCTATTCCTAGTGTCTTTCGGATCTCCTGGAAGACTTTGGCTGAGAATTGTGGTCCTCGATCGGAAATAAGTACGTCAGGTAGACCAAAGCATTTGAATATTTCGGAGATATAAAGGTTTGCCATTCCTAGTGCGTCTATGGTTTTCTTGCAAGGAGTAAGAATTACCCCCTTCATAAGACCATGGTCCACCGTGACCAAAATCGAGTCAAACCCATCAGAAATAGGGAGATCAGTGATGAAATCCAAGGTAACTTGTTGAAACGGCCGAGTTGCCTTAGATCCAATTGGTAGGAGGGCCGGGGTGTTGGGGTGCATGTTCACTTTCATTTGCTGACACGTAGCGCAGCCTATAATCCACTCTTTGACATGTTTATACATTCCTGGCCACCAGTAGTCTCGTTGTAACAGTTCTAACGTTTTCAAGCGTCCAGGGTGTCCGGAAGTAGGCGATTCATGAACTGTTTTAATAATACTCGTGCGAAGTGTTCCGAGGTCAGGGATATACGCCCTGTCAATGTATCGAATGATGCCGTCGACAAACGCCCAATCCTGGAGTTTGGATTTAATAGGCGGGGCGCGTTGCGTTTCTATGACTTCGATGATGGTTTTTCCAAAGCTGTCAAGTGATGTAGCATCTCGGATTCTCTGTGCGAGGTCTGTAGTGATAAGGCGAATAAACTTGTTATTAGGTAACATGATAACATCGTCCAGTATATCGTCGTCTTTCATATGATCAGGACGGCGGGATAACGCATCTGCTTCAAACATTTTTGTTCCTGGTACGTGCTCTATCTTCAGGTCAAATTCCGATAGCATCATAGACCAACGAGCTTGTCGAGGTGTTAACCGTTGCGGGGTTCTATAGAATGAAAGGTTTTTGTGATCGCAATGGACTATAATTGGATGCAGAGATCCATGCAGCAAATGTTGCCATGCTTGTAAACCTTTAATAATAGCCAGTAGTTCTCGGTCATAGATTTGGTAATTCTGTTCTGTTGTGGTTAAGGCGTGTGATATAAAGCCACAAGGATGGAGGGATCTGGAGGCGTCGGCTTGTTTCAATACTGCTCCAGTGGCTTTATTGGAGGCGTCCGTTTGTAGGATGAATGGCCTTGTGGGGTCTGGCATGCGTAGGACTGGCATTGACGAAAACTTTCGTTTTAATTCATTGAAAGCTGTCTGACAATCAAGCATCCAACTGAAGGTTAAACCTTTCTTGGTTAAGTCCGTCAACGGTTTTGCTATAGCAGCAAAGTTGCCGATGAATCGTCTATAGAAATTTCCGAATCCAAGGAAAGATCTAACTTGTTTGACCGTTGTGGGGGTTGGCCAGTCTCTGATACCGGCGAGTTTTACAGGGTCCATTTGAATATGACCAGCATAATGACCATACCCAGGAATTCGACTTCTTGAATGCAAAATTTGCACTTTTCTAGCTTCAAAAATAGGTCTTTCTCCTGTAAGCGCTCTAAGACTCTTTCAGTTCGTTTCTGTATTTCGTCTTTTGTTTTCCCGCAGATCAGAATGTCGTCCATGTAGATAATGAGCCATCCTTTGTTAATCATGTCCTGGAAGTATTCGTTCATCATGGTCTGAAACGTCGAGGGCGAATTGCAAAGGCCGAAGAACATTACTGTTGGTTCATACAACCCTCGGTTTGTAATAAAGGCCGCTTTCCATTCATCGCCTTCTTTAATTCGGACGTTGTTGTATCCCCAGCGCAAATCAAGTTTAGTGAAATAGTTTGCGCCTTCTAATTTCGTCATTAGGTCTGAGACTAGGGGTAATGGATAGGCGTTTTTGATTGTCCACTCATTAAGGTAACAATAATATTGGCAGGGTCTAAGAGCGCCGCTTTCTTTCTTTGAAATGAAGAAAAATGGTGATGCCTGTGGTGATTTGGACAGTCGGATGTATCCCTTGTCTAATTGCTCTTTAATCCATTCGTCGAGCGTTGATTGTTCTTTCAGTGATAATGGGTAGATCTTGCTAACTTTTGGTGTAAATCCAGTTTTGAGTTCAATTGCATGGTCCCATGGACGTGATGATGGGAAATGCTCCGATGCTTTTTTCTCGAAGGTAGACTGCCAGGGAAGGTACTCAGGTGGTAAGACAGTTGGCGTTTCATCGCGTTTTGCTTGGTGTTCAAATGCTTGTGACGCCGATGTTTTTACTCTTATCCAATATTCGTCTTCTCCCCATTGTTGAGTATCTAGCGTCATGCGCCAAATAGGTTTGTCATTTTTTAAATCATCGTCTATTTGGAGGGTTTTCTTTCACCAATCAATAGTCGGGTTATGCTTTTCCAACCATGGTATTCCGAAGATGATTTCTTGATCCCCTAGATTTGTGATCCATAACCAATTGTCATATGGTTTTCCGTTGATAGAATAGGTAAGATGAGTTCGATGCGTGATCATGCCATTTTGATTAATAGTTCCGTCAGCGTTTTTGACTTTAATTGGTTGATTTAGTTTTTCTTTTGGCCAATCTTTTGATATGCGTTCGTCAATGAAGTTTCCTTCTGCTCCACAATCAATAAGGGCAGATATTTCAGCGGGTTTATCGTTCATTTGCACATTGATCGAAATCCGTTTATTATTATTGGATTGTACGATTACAGAGTCGAGTGCTAACTGTTCAACTTTATGGGAGGCGTCAACCGCTTTCTGGCATCTCCTTCTTAAAAACCCTCTGTTTCAAGTTCTTGGAGGGTATTCTCGCGTTCCTCATCTGGGAGTGCTTTCAATAGTGCCCTAATACGTTGGGCAGTTGATTCTTCTGAGGTCGTTTCCTCAATAGTCCTAATGGTGCGATTTTGTGGAGGAGATGGTTTATTGGGCATCGTCTGGGCGTTCCCTTTGTTTGGGCAATCCCTGGATATGTGTCCCTGAGTTCCGCATCAAAAACACTTGCCGGTTTTCCAATATTCCTCTTTTTGGACATCTGAAAGGCGTCCAGTAGTTATGGCATTGACCCCTTTTGATCTGGATGCTGAGTTTCTCGAGTTTCGGTTGAATTTGAAACGTTTCTCCGTGTTTCCTGATCCAGAGGATCGGTTCATCAGTTTCAGGGTCTCCCAAGCATTGTGTAACCGCTCCGCAGCATCATAGGCTGTTTCCATGTTGGTAACTGCAGGGTTTTCGATGATTTTTGCTGCAACTGATGCTGGGAGTCCTTTACAAAAATAGATTCGCTGCGCCATGAACCCTGTGATTCCGGTTGACTGAATAAGCGATCGGAACTTCTGAATATAAGTGGGGATATCAATATCTCCGCCCACTTTCACTTTATCTAGATCATTCAGGGTCCTGGCTGCGGTGTCTGATTCGCCCCAATCAGCTAAGAATCGCTTTTTGAAACTGCTGTAGCTATCCCAAGAGAGCATCGTTCCTTCTTCCTTTTTCTTTCCTTTGTCTGTAGTTGTCTCATCCAATTCCTCTCGGATATTGGATTTCCAATCGTCTAATTCCTCTCCTAAGTGTAGGAAAACATATTTGATTTTCTTCTTGGCAGTGGTAAATCGTTCCTCATCTAGATCGAAGGTGTCATCAAACGCATAGATGAAATGTTTCGCTTTGGATCGTTGTCCTTTGAATTTCTCAATGGAGATTCCCTTTATCCCTTTCGGGGATGGTTCCTTTTCGTCTGCCATATTCTTCTTTGTTTCGGTTTCAGGTTCCTGTTTCGGTTCTGTTGCTTGTTTCGAGCTTTCTCCTTGTTTCGGTTCGTTGTCAAAATCTAGATCCAGTTCAATCTGCTGTTGTTCCTTGTATTCGTTCCACTTGGCAAGAGTAGATTCCTCAAGTGCGGAGAAGACTCTGTCGGTTAGATCCTCAGTGTCTCGAAATTTGTGCCACCAAGTGAGTTCTGGTTCTTTGTTTGGTGGAAAGAATAATCGGCTATCTGAATTGTTTTCTTTGTTATGCCAATTAATCCAAGTTTCTGCTGGTAATTCTTCGTCAGGGTTTCCTTCTCTGTATTCTCCTTCGAAGAAACTTTCTGGGACTCGCTGGTTCTTTTTCTTAGTGGTTGAAACGTAGTACCACCCTTCGTTTGTTGTGGAAGGATAGACTTCCCTTCGTCCAAGGTAGTACTTTTGCCTATAACGAACGGAGTCGTTTGGCGGTCTGATCTGGGAGGTTCGGGTCTCAATGGTGTCTGGCTAGTGACGAAGCACTGAGCAGTTCCTGAGTTCCAACTTGTGTTACGGACGATGCCCTCGTCTTAGTTCGTTCTAAGTCAACAGCGACAAGCAGAGTCTCGGTCTGCTCCCAGTCACTGGACAAAGAGTCTAGACGCTAAGTCAAATGATGACAAAGGTCTTGAGAATGATGAAGGAGAAGAGCGTCAAGCTTGAGCGAGGTTGAGAGCAAAACTCGTCTAAGTTGGAACTGAGGCTACTCTTAGAATACATGGATCTTATATACGCTTGGAGAACAAAGGAAACCGTAAAAGGGAATGAGGCTGTAGCTACTTGAGAAAGGAAATGTGAAAGTAACTACGAAAGGAGATAGCGTCCAGGCTGTACACTGCGCAGTAATGATGATGATGAAATGGTTCACTAAGACACAGAGACGAAACGAAAAGAGAACTGTAACATATATGTTTTTCTTCTAAGTCTCCATATAGGAACACTGTCTTTACATCTAGCGCTTCAATTTCCCAATTTTCTAGCGCTGCTGTAGCCATGAGGAGTCTCACAGTTTCAAATCGTGCAACTGGTGAGAATGTATCATCATAATCAACTCCAGGTATTTGTGAAAATCCTTTAGCAACTAGTCAAGCATGTTTTTGACCATTGCTTTTAACAGCATAAACCCATCTACATTTTACAGGTTTTCTGTTTTTAGGACATGGTACTAATTCCCATACGTCACGGTCTTGAAGGGCTTTAATTTCTTCTGTCATTGCATTATGCCATTCATCCCATTCTTTGGGATTATATGCTTTTAATTTATATGCATCTCTATATGTCCATTGATCCACATTTTTGGAATAATTTGGACTTATGGCTTTTGATAGAAGGTAGTTAACAAATTTATTTCCTCCTTCTTTATGCAATTTATGTATAAAGTTGACAAGATTGTCACTAGGTGACTTAGATCTGAGATGTTTATTTATCTCATCTTCACTTGAATTACCAAATGGATCTTCATCATCAGACTTTGGTTGGTTCAAATCTGGAATAGATTCACCACCTGAAATTGGTCTGATTTCTTTTTCTGATTCTTCTTTGTCAGATCCAGAATTAGACGGAGTTTTATAATTGTCTGTTTCTGATCCTGAACTAGAAGGTTCATCCATTTGTAAATCCATTTCTATTTGTTTTAATGGATTTTCTAGTGCTTTTCGTGAAGTTGAAGGACTGAGGATAGGTCTAAGCCTTCCTTTGCCTTTCCCAAAAACTCTTTTCTCCCATTCTGACTTAGATTCTTTTTCTGTCTGAATGGGATTATATCATCTGTAGAAATTGTCAGACAAGAATTTTGGTTTTTTAATTCTGGAAGTCCTTCTGAGAGTTTCATCAAATCTCTCATCTCGTCTAGATTTTCCTTTCTCTGAATGTTTATCCCCATGTCAATCTTTGGGGATATTTGTTGTTTGTTCAGGAGGTGTAATTGTTCGATTCAGATTTGGTTCTATATTATCCTGATTTTCCTTATCAAGAGTCAGATCTGAATATGGTAGCCCTTTATCATTATCATTATCATGAGATGGACTGCTGTTTCCATCAAATGTAGCATCATGATTTTTATGATAATAATTGTTTCTTTTATCCTTGGGAGTATCATCATCACTGTCACTATCATATGAGTGACAACCATGGTGTATGTGGGAATTGGAATCAGATTCCTGTCCTTCTTCATCATCCCAAGTTTCAATACCTGGTGGACGTTTAAATAGTTTCTCATTTTGGCCTTCTATTTTGGCTCTAGGAAATATATGTTCATCAAATAATGATTGAACACCAACAAATATGGAGTTATTGTTTTGCATGAATTTATAAGCTTTTGAGCCATTTTCATATCCAATGAATGTCATGGCTTCAGCTCTTGGCGTAAGCTTATTTGGGCTAATTTCTTTTGGTAAGAAAACCCATGCTAAACATCCAAATGTTTTAAAGTAATGAACCTCTGGCTTTTTGTTATATAAATTTTCATATGGAGTCATCCATTTTGTTCTTTTTAATGGTGTGCGATTATATGTATGGATAGCAGTTTCCATTGCAAATTCCCACCATAATTTAGGGCATTGTGCATGGAGTCTCATACTTTCTGCTTTTTCCAATATGGTATTATTTAATCTTTCTGCACGACCATTTTGTTGGTGGATGTATGGTGCACTTTGTTCATGTAATATGCCTTTTTGCTTTCAGAATAGATCAAATTCATTTGATTTAAACTCTCCCCCTCGATCCGATCTGAAACGTCTGACTTTTCTTCCTGTTTGATTTTCAAACAGTGTAACAAAGTCTTTAAAGTTTTGAAACGTTTCTGATTTTGATTGTAGGAATGCCAAGAAGGCATATGAAGAATATTCATCAAGAATCATTAAACACCATTTTTTACGATGGTATGATTCTTGTGGAAATTCAAGCAAATCAGCATGTAACAACTCTAAGGGTTGTTTTGAACAAGTTTGTGAAGTAGGATAAGATTTATTATGCATCTTTCCTTGTGCACATCCTGAACAAATAGGAATATCTGAAGGTATTTTGATTTTACTATCAAAACCTTCAGTATTTTGGCTCATATTTTTAATTACATTTTTGTTTGCATGAGCCATACAATTATGCCAGGTAGTAAAATCAGCCAAGTTGACTAATTTGTTCATTCTTTTATCAATAATCACTTCTGCCCAATGAATCAGTTCAAACCGATTTTTAGGTCTAGCAATTATTGAATTATTTCCTTTATATGAAAATACTGTCTGATCACTGTTAGATGATTTGACATAACCAGCGATCTTTAATTGTCCCAATGAAATAAGTTTATGAGAAGCTTTTGGCATGTAACACACTTCCAATTTAGCGGTATGTCTCTGTCCTTTGGGATTTTTAAAGGTGAGGAACATGGTTCCTTGACCTAATATGAGAGCAGCTGATTTAGAATCTGCTGTCTTTATTTCTTCAGGTTCAGAATATGGATTATACTCAACAAAATCATTTTTGTTATTAGTAATGTGCACAGATGCACCAGAGTCTATGATCCAATATTCTTGTTCTAAATTCTCACTTTTACACAGTGCAGATTTCATTACATTAGCAGCTATTAGGCTACTTTTACATCTGCTACCTACAAACTTACCATTACTATGGTGATTTCTATGATGGTTACATTCTTCCATCATCTGCATAGAAATCATCATCATAGTATTCATTGTAGGTTTCTACAGGATCATATCTGATTTATAATCAGTACTTGTATCCTGGTTAGTGAGAAGAACATACTTGTCCCAATAACCATTATCTATTTCATTAATAGATTTTTCCTCAACTTCTTTCTCATTATGAGAAATTTCTTCATCATCTATCCTAGCTATAGGTATAGATGCATCAACAAAGTCTTCTTCTATAAGATCTTTTCCTTTTCCTTTAAGATCTTTGATTCTTTTTATTATTTTTAATGTTTCAGAATCGACTTTGTTAATGTTTGGTCCGATTCTATCAGCCAATTTTGAAGAAGAAGGTTGTGGAACATCCACTTCCATATCATGGTTATCAAATATAACCATGTTAGCAAATTTTCTAAGATCCGCTTTATCCCTCTTGGATAATTCTCCAGGAGCATTAGCAGCCATAGATAGGAGATTAAGTTTTCTCTTCCTATTATCTCTATGTTGCTTATTAGACTCCCAGTTAGGTCCTCTTTTGTTTCCAGGAGGTACATAAGCAGGTCTATTACTAGGACCTGCTTGCGCATTATTTGGGACATATTATATTTCCCTTTAGGCATATTTACCCTGGGTGTAAATCCAGGTTTTTTATAAGGTTTTTTGCCTTTAGAGAATTTGTTCCCACTCCTTTGAACAAAATTTGCAGATGGATTTCCTGAGTCAGCTTTATGATGCTGCCATTCATTCTCTATCTCAGGAATGAGATCTTTTAACTTTGTCTCTCCTAGTGTCATTTTAAGGAGGACATAAGTTTTGAATGAATCCCAGGATGATGGTAATTGATCTAAGACTTCCATATATTGGAAATCATCATCAAATTTCTTTCCATTCTGATCCATTTCAGCCAGAGCTCCATTAACTCATGGACTGATTCTGCAGGACTTTTCCCTTTCGAGAATTCCCAAGTTTTTTTGTCTTTTTATAAATATTAAATACAGCTACTGCTCCAGGCTTTGCAAATGCAGTAACGAGTGCATCCCAGGTGGCTTTTTGACGTCTCTTTTGTATATAATTTAAGAGAACTGGGCAAATGGAGTGATATTAATCCATTTGCTTTATTGTCATTTTCTAGCCACTCTAAGTGTAACTTCCATTTCTGGCTAAGTGCTGACACTTGTGCAGCTGTTACACTGGTTGCATTCATTTTTTCCTCGTCTGCAACTGTATATTCATTATGTGTAATGCCTCCATTCACATATTGCCATACAGATTTCGATTGGAGCATAGCCTTCATTAATCATTCCCAAGTATTCCAATTACTGGAACCCTTTAATATGGGAACTCTATCCTTGTCACTGTTGTCCACTCCAACAGGATAATGGCTTTTATTTGTTTGAGCAATTTTATCAATATTTGCCCAGCCATATTTTCCTTTTGTGGACAATGTAAGATGGAAATGCCCATTCTGCTGCTCAACTAGAGTGAAGCCAACGTCTTTACGAAGACTATGGCTCATTTCAGACATCTCTTTAATAGTAGGATATGCCTTCCACACATATTTGGGCAGTGCTCTAAGTTTAACTGCTGCCAAATAGCAGAAACCTGGTCTTTTCCAGATAGGTTTTGATGTGTGTGAGTTAACACTCTATTTGTTGATTGTATTCTAATGAATTCACCCTTCTCTAATGGGTGATCCTTTTGAGCAGCTAGGAATGTTTCATTCTCATCATCAGATAATTCCCAATGAGAATTATCAGAACCATAGAGTAGATCTTCAAAGGTTTGATCCTTTGATTCCTTTAACTCATCATGAGTAGAAATTCTACTTCTAGGTTCTTTGGATCTAGCAGTGATTTGGATATTATCGGTTTTCAATTTTAACCGATTTTCCTTCTGACATTGTTTCTTGGCTCTTTTCTTTTCATGAGCCAATTTTGTTCGTCAGATTCCTTGGAGAGCCAAGATTCTGCATTTTCTGCACGAATCCTTTGCTCATCCACCTCTTTTTGCAATTTATTAATTGCAAGTTTAACCTTTGTATTTTTTCGTATATGATCTATACGCTCTTTAAAGTTGGCCTGTTCTTGTGATTCAATGATCTCATGTGTTTCTTTGAGATCATGTCTTAATTTGTCATTATGACTCATTAAGACATCACATGTTTTTACTACTTTTTTAACAGTGCCAGCTATATCCTTAATCGTATCTTGATGATTACTCATCATGATTCGAGCATCCTCCACTAGATCATGTGCATCATGTAATTCTTGTAGTCTTTTATAGTGAATGGTGGAGTCACTTCGTCTTTGTTTGACTACATGAATTTTATTAGGCATGATGCCCATATTTACAAAGGTTTTGGCAATTGCTTGCCACTCCTTAATATCTTTATATGATGGTTTCCCATCATATCTCCCTTGCGTCTCTCCTTCCTGGTTCCCCCCAGAGGATGGTACCAGAAGCGGGTCAATCTCCCACTTCAACGCATCGGTAACCATCCTTGCTCCAAACAACTTGAGCCATTGCTCATGTCTTCTTTCCTGTTCTTCAACAGGAAGGGAATGTACCAAATTAGGATTATTCGCCTTTTGGAGTCTAAGGGACCATGCACATTTTTCAAGCCATTTTTAGCAATGGCTGCAAAGTTGGACCTAGATGGTCCAGGCACAGGAACAGGGACCTATTCTCCACATTGCCTAGACGTGGGAAAGGTGTTGGTGGCCTAACCTGTTCAGATTTGAACAGGGGTTCAGTGCCAAATTGCACTGGATTCAGGTTTACATATTTTTCCCGAATCTGCCTGAATCAACAAGTCGATTTCCCTATATCATGCGCCATTTTGCGCATGTGATCCTGTTGCTGTCTTTGGTAGCGGGCCAGCACCGCTTTCTCTCGTGCCTCACGACATTGGGCCAATTCTAATTGACTGTCATCTAGACGCTGTTGTCTAGTATCTGAGTCAATTTTTTGATTTGGCCCACTGCCTGTTACTCTAGTTTTCCCTGCGCTCTTTTTTGAGACACTGGTATCCATAGGTTACCAAGAGGCAGGGTCACTGATTCCTGTTTGATAACAGGGAGGAGGACGAGGACGGTGTGTGTAAAGAAGGGAGTGAAGACGGAGTCTTTACTTTAGGGGTCTCCGGGATTGCTGTGCCTGCTGCTGGTCTGCGTGTACCATGGAACAAGGTCCAAGCAGCACGACCCTTATACAGAATAATTACATAATATAATCGGAACAATGGGACAAAAACCCATATATTGATATAAGCACTTAATTATTCACGGCCAATAGGGGGGCGCTGATGCGCTGTGCGGCGGGCAAACCCAAAAAGAAACCCAATTTCTCGGTGCTCGAGCACACCTTCAGTGATCGACCGAGGCAGCGTTCGAAACGAATGGGAGGTAACAAAGGGGGAATTGGCACGCAACACGTACGACAGGGGGCGAGTCCTAGGAGGTTCTCAGACTTGGCTGAAGGTACGAGGCGCGCAGGCACCTGGTTATGTGATAAATGAAGTGCGAGTGGTACTGAGTTACTTCAAAGGGGGCAACGAGGATCAAAGACTGATCGAATCTTGATGGGTGAGGCAATGAGGACGAGTGTGGCTGATAAGGAAACACGTCGAAGGCTACGCAAGATACTGGGGCAAAGGTCGAGACAAGGCAAGCACAGACTGAGACAAGACAACACTGGGGACCTTGGCAAGACTCGGAGGCGGCCAAAGCTTGAACTGTGAACTCGGAGGGGAGGGAAGAAAGGTCAGGACTTCTCTGTCATTCGTCTAAGACAGGTACATATATATATATATAGAACAAAATATCAAAAGGGGTAATTTGGAACAGTGTTCAACATCAGCAACATAGTAAAAGTCCACTTGCTACCATCTTCTCGAAGCCCAATGAAGAACGACAATGGGAATAGGTCCATGACAACAGAAACGAGCATGTGCACCAGGCACAAACTGGGAATACTTCTCCACCAACATCGCCGACATTCACGACACCCAACAAGCACTCCACAGATCCTCGGGTACCTCGGTTGAAGTTGCCTGTAACTGGATAGCACGCACAGCCTACGTTGCAATGCCTTCGTGGTTTCTAGGCTTTGTACTCGTGACAGAGCAGGTCCTCGAGCTGGGGATGGTGTGTCAATTCCGCTGGAAGTCACGCTACGTGCCGGTCGAATAATATGGCATCAGCTGGTGCGCTGGAATGAGCCTCGAATGCAGCACGCCTTCTCGATTGATGACCACATATCGTCCAGGGTTCGTCCAACAATGATTAGTGGTCCTCCGATGCTATCTCCCTTTGGTAGCCTTCCTGCACTGTGACTGTGACAATTCTCCATACAACTTGACCGACGACGAACATGGCGCTTCCTGCGAGGCGAGCTCTTCTAATCGAACCGAGCTGTTGATTAGTTCGAGGTGGAACCGGCTTTGACTGTATGGGTCCCTGGGCGTACAAGGCAGATGCCTCGTCCGGGTCATGGAACATTGGCTCTAAGCCTCCTCGAGCACTGATCTGACATGTCAACATGGTTTGTCTCTCCTCCGTCACCATCCTTGAGTCTCCGAATTGTATTCCTATCGAGTCCAAGATGGATATACTGGCTTGCTCAGATGCTGGTAGCCGCAAGAAGGCTCCCCCTGGGGTGAACAAAATGAAGTTGTTGTGCGTTGGCGTTCGACTGGGCTGGGAGGTACGTCTATCATGGAAGAGTCTGGATCTACTGTCGGAGGTTCGGCGCGATCGGATATCCTTGACGCAAGTGACGAATGGGCTGGCGCCGCGAGTCGTTCGAGTAGGGTCAAGGACTGTATGGTCAGGGCGTTCCACTCTGCATCGGTTGAGTCATAGAAGCTTTGGCTGGTTGGACATGCACAAGTCTGGGGCTATGGAGGGGGGTGATCATCCTGTCCTTATGTCAGCGAGGCACCAGGCACCCATTTTGCTGAATTTGCAATGTGGTGGGGCCCTAGTGACTGAACTGAGGTTGTCGCAATGTAGCTGGGTAGCGTGGAATGGGGACTGTCTAGGGACTGAAAGATGTTTCGGTATCCGCTAAGACCAAGGAGGCCGGATCGAAGACCTTGTCTGATCTCGAGCTTCGACCTTCATTCGGCGGGGCACTGCTGGCACTACGGACTTCGATTTGTGAGCAGGATGCTTTGACTCAGCTCGAATGGCTTCCTCGGGAGCTGAATAGGACTAGCACAGGTACTGACACGTTCCAGGTATCAGCGCGAAGCCTTTTGATCGGGGGATGGGACAGAACCCGATCCGATCTTTATCGTCATAGACGGCCCTAAATCCGGAGAATGTTGATAAGCCAGAATTCACCATCCAGCCCAGATCTGGATAAAATCAACAGATCTGAGTTATGGTTTTGGTATTGACCGTGGTAACACAGAAACCCAGGGCTGGTATAGTTTGCCATACTAAGTATTATTTTCACACCTCTCCAGGTGGTGCCTGCAGATCTCTGTCAAGATCGAGGCATACTCATATTACTGGTGAGTTCCCGGGTTATGTCAGCAATCATAATGGTGATTACAGTATTGTGCAGCTACGGGTGCTACTAACAAACCTAATTTCCTGTTTGGTGAGTACCAAAAGTGGGTGACGCTATCTCCTGTGCGATGACAGCATGGTGCGCACAGCCACTTCGCTTATAAGCGAAATGATGTCATAGGTCAGCCATCAGGTCTGCGAGCAGACAGGGCCCATAACCTGTCAAAGCAACAACCGACAGGAGCGCAGCAGAATAGTAGAGCTGAGTAAGTTAACACTTACTGGTAGCTGTAGTAGTCACTTAAGTCCGCTGTAGAGCGATCACTTAGTAGAGCAGAGGATGTAGATTGACGTCTAAGTACTGAGGTATTTATACAGTCTATCTACTGGTCTGATGTCAGTGATATTAGTAGTGCTGACTGATCATTTCTATTGTGCTTGCTAATGCACAGTCATTGCTGTGTCAATAGCTGTGTGGAACACAGCTTTGCACAGTCATGCACATGGTGCACTATTGTCTGAGTTTGACATCTGTCAAACTCTATAATATCTGTCTAACTCTATAATTATGTCCACATGTACAAACATTGATTATATGACAGATTAGATAAGATCGGTCCCATCTGAGATAAGATCGGATAGATCCAAGATGTTCCCCACGGTGCAGAACACATTGTGCATGAAACGGATTACATCCGTTTCAACACTGTCAATCTCAAGGCGCTACCAAGGTTGTATGTCAGACTTCGAAAGCCCTCTATTCCGAAGAAACGAAAATTCAACAAGTTATTGCGATTGTCATGCGCTACATGCGGTCGCAATAATCACACACTAGCAAGTGTCAATTTAAAGATAAACCCAAGTGTGGGTATTGCAATAAATTCAGCCATAAAGTCAAAGATTGTTGGACGAAAAAGGGGAAAGAGGCAGATATAAAACGTGGTAAAAAGGTGACCACGCATATTATGACAGATATTGATGTCGCTGAAATGTCTAAAATTACGGAGATATTTGGCAACATGTAAATGTAGTTGAGAATGATGCAAACAGCACCGATTCCTTTTATTATTGGTATTCGGATTCTGCGACAACATCTCATATAACAAATCAACAAAATATATTAACTAATTACTGAGCACATTTGCAAATGATAAATGGTGTAGGCAGTTTATGAGTCCAAGCTTATGGACATGGAACTGTACACCTAATCTCCCACATTGGGAAAATTAATAGGGAAATATATTTGACGGACATATTGTACGTACCATCAGCAACCAGTAATTGTTATGAGCTCACGCCCCTAAGCACAACCCACACTTTCCCCCTAGGGGGCCCACAGGCCTCGTCGCTGGCCAGAGGATAGAAAGGAGACGAGAACGAGATAGATTGGGGTGGAGAGAAACTATCTGAAGTCTCGGGAGACTCCAGCTACAATGTACCTACTTATATACTATTCTATGAGGACCCCTTGCGACTCCCAGACCCACCAGCACTCCCCCACTCTGACTCACTCCTATTGTTCTTGGTGAGCATGTGCTTGGGCGCTGCCGCAGTTGCTGTGCATATGAGCACATATGGGCGTGGCCACTCTGACTCCATCATAGACCTCTTCTGGACTGATCTAGACCCTGACCATAAGGAGCAACGCCTTGAGGCATTGTGCGTTCCCATCGCGATCCTTTATAGACATGCGCACTGTCTTGCGCCTTCATCTGATGCATGATGGCTTGATGTGCTGATCCTCCTGATGCACTGATGCCAGTGTGATGCCATCAAGGTGGCAATCCACCTTCCTAGTCCAGCCGTCCTTCCGTATATAGTATTGGATGGTTTCTCCAACCATTGTCTTGCCCTTTGGTGAGCGCTCCCATGCGCTGACTCAACATTTGGCATCCCATAGTGTCCTGTAAGGCCCCAGGCCTGTTATAACATGTATAGAAGTCATCCCAGATGACTGTAAGGCAAAACCGAATTTGAGGGCTAGGATTGCGATCCTAACAGTAATCTTGTTTCCACAACACGCCTTGATATACAAGGTGGCTCAACCAGGACAAGCAATCAATGCATATATCTTTATAATAAAGATAATGTTTTGATTGCAACTGGAGAGCTACATAATCGACTATATAAGTTAAATGTCATACCAAAATTTTTGGAAAATACCTATGTTGTTTTGAATAAAGAACCATCCTCATGGGATTGGAGATATGGACACATTAGTGTCTTTTCGATAAAGTATTTATACAAAAAGGATTAGTAAATGATTTAAACATAAATACACGCACTAAAATTTCTGATTGCGGCGCATGTTCAGCCACAAAATTAATGAGAATTGCATTTCCTAAAACTCATAAGGTCAATGCTAAATTTCCTGGCGAATTGACACACAGTGACCTTTGGGGACCGAGTACGACAACCTCCATTGGAGGAAATTGTTATTTACTCGTATGTGTCGACGATTATAGCAGACACATTACTGTACAACCTATAAAAGATAAATCTTTAACATCAGAGTATCTGATTGGATATTTAATAAATGTTGAAAAACAACATGATACAAATGTCAAACACATTCATTGTGACAATGGAAAAGAATATATCAATGAAAAATTACTCACTTGGTGTCGAGAACAAGGAATTATAATAGAAACTACAGCTCCACATTCACTGCAACAAAATGGTGTTGCGGAGCGCATGAACCGTACATTAATAGAATTAATGCATGCTATGCTATTTGCGCGTCAATTACCTCAATTTTTATGGACAGCAGCTGTAAAACATGCTGCATACCTTTGCAATCATGCTTATACAAAAGCGCATCCATTTAATACACCATACGAACTATGGCTGCATAAAAAACCAAATGTTGCTCATTTTTATGAATTTGGCGCACTGGTATGGGTACTATGAGATCCGCCAACTCAATCAAAGCAAGTGCCAAAAGCCCTAAAACATACTTTTATGGGTTTTAATGATGAAAATTCCAGTATATATTATTACGACGCTCAAACGCATCAAATAAAACTCACGCATAATTATTCCTTCATTGCTCGTAGTGAAGGGGAGGAATGGGATCAAGACGCAATGAGTGTTGAAAAAATTGACACAACAAGTATTGAAAAAGATGTGACGAGCACTGAGAAACATGTTAAAAGAAAACTTTCTCAATTAGACGAAATACCTCATCGTACCAAACGTCCACATATTATTCAGGATTATTATAAATTAAATGATCTGGATATTGGACTGGAATTAGCTGCTATTTTTCAAGAAGAGGAAGACATGTTTATTCCTGTTGATGAATTGATAAATATGGCATGCATTGACACAGAAGGTTCTAACAAGAACCCGAAATCACTTGCCAAAGCTAAAATGTCAGATGAATGGCCTGAATGGCGTAAAGCTATCGAGGCTGAATTGAAACAATTAAAAGATATGGGAACTTGGGAATTAGTTGAACTGCCACGCGACCGAAAGCCTATTGGCAATAAATGGGTGTTCGTGAAGAAATATAATAAGGAAGGAATACTCATTAAATATAAGGCACGCTTAGTGGCAAAAGGTTACTCACAGATCCCAGGTACCAATTATAACCAGACCTATGCACCTGTTGTTTGTCTCAAAACAATCCGCGTGTTAATAGCCAAAGGGGTACAAAAATCCTGGAGAATGCATCAAATGGATGTCAAGGGCACATACCTTAACGGACATATACACGAACGGTTGTTTATGGAACAACCGGACAGATTCGAAGATGGCACACATAGGATCTGTAAATTAATTAAGAGCTTATATGGATTAAAACAAGCCGGTGATGCGCACTAGGTGGACTCAACCTCCAAACCAACCCTAAACCAACAGAGGTGCTCGGCGCTCCTTCAGTGACTGATCGAAGGCACATGAGGGGTGTCAAAGGGGATTGAGGTGATCAAGACAACCTAAAGCGACTGCTGCGAGTGGAGAGGCCTGCTGAACTGCACTAGACAGTTGGGAACACTAGGGAATGCTAAAAGAACGAAGGGGGCGCAAGATACTGAGAGGACGAGGGCAATAACGGCTAGATGAAGGTCGCAAGAAGGCTCAAGGGCGCAAAACTAGGCTCGACGCAATGAGGGGACTGCTGGGTAGGCTCGAGGGACGCAAGGGAAGCGAGGAGAATGGGCTTAGAACGAAACTCTGAGAGGGGAACAACTGGGGGGAGCTATCATCTGGTCTCTGTGTTCTCTTTGTTGTCTATTGTGCTATACAGGGGATATCCTATATATAAGTGAAAAAGGGGGGAAAGCGACGCAAAGGGGGGTGTGCCTGAAGCTAAAAATAACCTATGATCGAACTGGCAATGAAACTAATGATGTGGAGCAAGTGAAACATATGCTGTGCAAACCATGACAACGCAATCCTGATGGAAACTGAGCTTCATGCAACATTCTAGACTGTGTCTGGGGTCTCTAGGGAGCTGAGGGACCAATAGGCGACGAATGGGGAGCTGCTGGCAATGGGACGAGGGTCAATCAAGGGGCTTGGGATCCTTGGATGGCTTTGAATGGCTAAAGCACCAAACACGCTGGCACACTCTTGGTCTGAGGAACACTACTTGATCTGGACAAGTTCTGAGATGTTGATCGAAGGTGGGGCTAGTGCTGCTAGGCTTGAACAAGTGGATCGAGGTCGCCAATCACTTCAAATGTGTTGCTGAGCTTCGTAGCTGCTTCGAACATGTCTGGTAATTGTTGCAAACAACGCATAGACTCACTGGATGCTCATCACTGGACGTGAATGGAATACGGAATTCAATGGAAAACTTCTGAAAGTGGAGTTCCGTCGATTTATATCCAATCCATGCGTCTATATGCGTGACGAACAAGGTCGCGTTGGCGTAATTACCGTATGGGTAGACAACCTTATATTGTTTGCATCTGATAATGAGATAATGGATCTCATGATAAAATTATTAAATGAAATGTTTGAGGTGACAGACCTCAGTGAACCTAGTAAAATCGTTGGTATTGAAATAAATATCAATCATGAGAAAGGAGAGGTGAAACTCACCCAAACGCAATATATAGAATCACTTCTCCAAAAATATGGACTTCAGAATGCAAACGGTGTTCAAATACCTATGGATACTAACTTTAAAATTGAAAAAGTATCTGGATCCTCGAAACCCGAGGATAAAAGCAATGCGTACGTGTCATTGATTGGTTCATTAATGTTCATTGCTGTGGCTACGCACCCAGATATAGCATTCGCTGTTAACCGTCTTGCGTCATACACATCGAATCCAGATTTAGCGCATTGGTCGGCCACTAAAAAAGTTTTAAGATATCTCTCAAGTACAAAACGTGAGGGAATAACCTACCAGCCTATCCAAAATGACGAGAATAATCCATTTGTTGGATATTCAGACGCAAACTATGCGTCAAGTGATGATACTATATCCATTTCTGGATATACATTCATTGCATCTGGAGGGGCAGTAACATGGGCGTAAAAAACAAACTTCTACATCCCTTTCGACGACCGAAGCTGAATATATATGCCTCTCGGATGTGGCCCAAGAAGCTCATGGCTTCATAACCTCCATAAAGAATTGAAAACGGAGATTAACTCACCTATAACTATATATGGAGACAATAAGGGGCTTTAGCGATTGCAGAAAACCCGGAGTATCATAAACAAACGAACACTTGATATAAAAAATCATTTATTCAGAGAAAAAATAAAAAGAGTGGTCAATAAAGACACTTACCTTTCAACTGCTGATATGACAGCAGACATATTTACGAAACCCTTCCTCGTGACAAGTTCATAAAACATAAACGCGAGCTAGGAGTATCCTAAGCTCGAAGGGGGTGTTTGACGTGGCGAGCGTCGGATACGTCCAAGCGCGCTTACATAAACAATAGAAGCGGAGGTTCAAATAGAACACACGTGTATATTAGGTTCGAGTGCCTTTTCTAATTTAAGACACGGCTCCGCACTACTTCCATCTGCATCAGTCTAACCACACTGTCCTCCTGTCATTGTTCATCAGCAAACTTGGGGTTTCCCCACAGTGCCACAGTGTTGCAGGACTGGCAGACAAGTCACAGACTTCAAGTAGAATGTTTGCAGAAACCTGCAGTGCCCACAGTGCCCACAGTAAATCTGCAGTGATTTTTGTAGTAACCTGGCAGTGAATTGGCAGAATGTTTGCAGACAGCTGCAGTGCCCACAGTGCCACAGTACTGACAGTGCTGACAGTGAATCCACAGTGAATCTGCAGTGAATCCACAGTGACCTGCAGTGAACCTGCAGTGATTCTGCAGCAAGCCTGCAGAGACCTGCAGTGAATCCACAGTGATCTGCAGTAATTCTGCAGCAATTCTGCAGAGACCTGCAGTGAATCCACAGATGATCTGCAGTAATTCTGCAGTGACCTGCAGTCCTGCAGTGAATCCACAGTGATCTGCAGTAATTCTGCAGCAATTCTGCAGTGACCTGCAGTGACCTGCAGTGAATCCACATTGATCTGCAGTGATTCTGCAGACCTACAGTGATCTGCAGTAATTCTGCAGTGACCTGCAGTGACCTGCAGTGAATCCACAGTATCTGCAGTGAATCCACAGTGATCTGCAGTAATTCTGCAGTGACATGCAATGGCCTGCAGTAATTTTGCAGTGACCTGCAGTTAATCCACAGCGACCTGCAGTGAATCCACAGTGATCTGCAGTAATTCTGCAAACCTGCAGGTGCCTGCAGTAATTTTGCAGTGACCTGCAGTTAATCCACAGCAATCTGCAGTGAATCCACAGTGATCTGCAGTAATTCTGCAGTGGCCTGCAGTAATTCTGTAGAGACCTGCAGTGACCTGTAGTGGGCTGCAGTGAATCCACAGTGATCTGCAGTAATTCTGCAGTGACCTGCAGTGGCCTGCAGTAATTCTGCAGTGACCTGCAGTAATTCTGCAGTGGCCTGCAGTAATTCTGCAGAGACCTGCAGTGAATCCACAGTGACCTGCAGTAATTCTGCAGAGACCTGCAGTGAATCCACAGTGACCTGCAGTAATTCTGCAGAGACCTGCAGTGAATCCACAGTGATCTGCAGTGACCTGCAGTGGCCTGCAGTAATTCTGCAGTGACCTGCAGTGACCTGCAGTGACCTGTAGTGACCTGCAGTGAATCCACAGTGATCTGCAGTGACCTGCAGTGGCCTGCAGTAATTCTGCAGTGACCTGCAGTGACCTGCAGTGACCTGTAGTGACCTGCAGTAATTCTGCAGAGACCTGCAGTGAATCCACAGTGATCTGCAGAGATCTGCAGTGACCTGCAGTGCTCTCAGACTCTGCAAGACTCTGTGGGACTCTATGGGACTCTGTGGGACTCTGTATCAGCACTGCAGCTGTCTGCAATGACTTGTCAATTGGCTAAACATGAATAACTTATGAACCACTGGTTGGAATCGTTGCTGCCAGCAACAAAAGTTGTGCGCCTTCTTCCATACTACAACTCTTGTCACACACTCAAGCCTGGATTTGTAGATCTTGACTCAGAAAATAGGCTTTAGTCGAGTGAGAGCAGTGGCAAGACTAAGTCCACTGGATAGGATGTAGGATATATGTCTTTTTGAGACCAACATAACAATGCCAGTTTGGTGTAATGGTTTGTATCGCTTCAGCTGTGCTCTAAGGTTGTGAGTTCAATCCTGGTCATTGGCAAGTTATTTATGTTCATATATTACCTTAATTGACCAGAGTCCCACAGCATCCTGCAGAGTCCCACAGAGTCCCACAGAGTCCCACAGAGTCCCACAGAGTCCCACAGAGTCCCACAGAGTCCCACAGAGTCCCACAGAGTCCCACAGAGTCCCACAGAGTCTTGCAGAGTCCCACAGAGTCCCACAGAGCCTGGAGAAAAGGTATATGTTCTGTGCAGCACTGTGGGACTCTGCAAGACTCTGTGGGACTCTGTGGTGCTCTGTGTTTTATTGGCACAGTTTTTTACTTGGATTGCCACAGACTGCCTGCAGACTGCCTGCAGACTGTGGCAGTACTGCACAGAACATATACCTTTTCTCTAGGCTCTGTGGGACTCTGTGGGGTTCTGTGGGGCTCTGTGGGGCTCTGTGGGGCTCTGTGGGGCTCTGTGGGGCTCTGTGGCTTGTTGGAACAGTTATTTACTTGGACTGCCACAGACTGCCTGCAGACTCCCACAGACTGCCACAGACTGCCTGCAGACTGTGGCAGTACTGCACAGAACATATACCTTTTCTCTAGACTCTGTGGGACTCTGTGGGACTCTGTGGGACTCTGTGGGACTCTGTGGGACTCTGTGGGACTCTGTGGGGCTCTGTGGGGCTCTGTGGCTTGTTGGAACAGTTATTTACTTGGACTGCCACAGACTCCCAGCAGACTCCCACAGACTGCCACAGACTGCCAGCAGACTGTGGCAGTACTGCACAGCACATATACCTTATCTCCAGGTCCTGTGGGCTCTGTGGTACCTCCACAGTGCTGCAGAGGCCTCTGCAGAGAGACCCCAAGTTTGCTGATGTTTATCGCTTTCCCGTTCACCGGCTACTTCTGTATTCGTTCACGCAAAAGCTAACACATATATTGGTTTACACGTCAATGATTGATAGTGGCTCACTAGTGTTGTCAATGGCTCGGCTAATAGCTGCTAGCCGGCTTAGCTAAGCTGATTATTAGCCGAGCCATAGCTATTTTTGGCTATGGCTTTGATTGGCTAGGCTATAGCCATAGAGCAGCTTATGAGCCGGCTATAGCCGGTTTAACCATGAGTCATTGTGTCTCTTGCCCGTTCACATTCGCCCTCTCCCCCTCTCGCTCATTCACCACCCTCTCGCCCGTTCACCACTCCAGCTAAGCTAAGTCCCCAGAGCCGGTTTTTCAGCTTGGCTCGGCTCCCAGAGCCAGCTAGAGCCAGCTCTGGCTATCTTTTTCAAGTTGACTGACGCCCCACCCCAGGTAATGCCTCCTCAGGCATTGTAGGTGTTTTTGAAGCTCTTATTTACATATTCCTTGCCTCAAGAAGGTTGGAGAGCACTGGCATGATGGGAAGCCAGGGTAGGGGTCTGGGCACAAGGTGAGTAAAGATTTGGTCATATCTCAGCCATTCCTAGACGGATTCCCTTGAATACAGAATCATTTGATAGCTCTTTCTGAGACCATTCTCGACGTGTTAACCGTTTGGCACCGCGCGCGCTTGATCCCGCCCGTAAACATAAAGCTGAGTCACACCATGTGTTTTTATATCATATCTCCCCCATTTCTTGACGGTTTTCCTTCAATCTTACACCGTTTGCAAGCGCTCTTGACCCTCTTCCTTGTCGCATTGACCGCTCGATGCGGCGCACTTTCGCTCTTTCGTTATTCATCAATCTTTCATTCACATCATATTTTACATGCTAGTGGGCTCATATCTCACTCATCCATGGTCGGTTTCACTCAAAGTATGTTGTATTTATAAGCATTTTCTCTGCACCTAGGAAATCTGATGCATTGCAAACACTTTTGGCCAGGATGGGTAATTAAAGCAATGAGACATAATGATACCTAGCCTATTTTATCACAGTCCACTCATAACTTGAAATTCCAAGGGAAACTACTTTTATATATGTGTATTTGATAGAATTACATGCAAAACTGGACCTACAAGACTAAAGAACAGGAAAACCCAGTACCTGAGTATACAGATTTGTGAATAGCAAGAAAATGAATGTGCAGCGTATGAAGCAGTCACTGCGCTGAGAACGACAGTAGGAGGCGCTTCTAAACGATACAGGAATAAAAGAAAACCATTGAGAAACGACTGAGATATGATGAAAACGGTTTTGACAGAGAGATTGATAGAAAACAAAAGAACGAAGGCGCGCCGCATCAAGCGGTCAATGCGACAAGGAAGAGGGTCAAGAGCGCTTGCAAACGGTGTAAGATTGAAGGAAAACCGTCAAGAAATGGGGAGATATGATATAAAAACACATGGTGTGACTCAGCTTTATGTTTACGGGCGGGATCAAGCGCGCGCGGTGCCAAACGGTTAACACGTCGAGAATGGTCTCAGAAAGAGCTATCGAATGATTCTATATTCAAGGGAATCCGTCAAGGAATGGCTGAGATATGACCAAATCTTTACTCACCTTGTGCCCAGACCCTACCCTGGCTTCCAGTCATGCAACCACTATGTAAAACTAAGCATTGGAAATGCCTAAATAATGCAGGGGAGCTAGACTCGAGGCAGGGAGCTCACATATGCATTAGTACTGTGGTGGTGCCTATTAAAATCGGCTATAGCCAGCTATAGCTGGCTATGTAGCTGCTTTGTAGCCAAACAATCGGCTACGGCTATTGAGCTATAGCCGAAAACCGGCTCCGGTGACTTAGCTTAGCCATAGCCTAGCTTAGCTAAGCTTTGACAACACTATGGCTCACCCATAATTAGGACATTAGCTGGTAGATAGTTCGAATTATAATATGGAACTTCATTACGTTCTTAGAAATCTAGGAGAACGAGGAAACAAAATAGTAGGGCCCGGAAAGGAAAGAACGGGCGCGTTATTTTGTGACGCTGTGACATCCGAGAGCTTCATCCTTTTTGCTCTCGGACGGTCACTATCAGCATCGCAATCTGGGATTGTGAACTTAATTACTTCTTTCTTTAACCCACCCAACCACACCATGAAACTGACACCATAAAATGAAACGAACGTAAGGCAAAAGAAAACGAACTAAACTAACTAATGTTCTGATGATAGATGGTTGTCGTACTCAGGATATGACTGTCTTCATCAACTCGCGCTTCAATCATCGATTGGAATTAATTCATTCATATATTGGTTTACACGTCAATGATTGATAGCGGCTCACCCATAATTAGGACGTTAGCTGGTAGATAGTTCGAATTACGTTCTTAGAAATCTAGGAGAACGAGGAAACGAAAAAAATGTGTCTAAAGCCAATCTCATAATGCATATCTCACGCCGATTGACAATGCATTATGCGTTATGCAATAACATTGCATTTTCCCTGCGGCCCATGATGGGACCGACAAAATTCCTGCCAATATCCATGCATTATCAAATTTATGCGTTATCACCGCATGCATTATGATGTAATCAACTGTATTTCGAACATTGCGACGCCGGCAGTACGGTCCCCAGCGAACTACTTCGTTTATTTCAGTTTGGTTTGTATAGAGTTGTACATAAGAAGCACGTAGACCTCCCATACAAAACCGGAGGCAGATATCCACCGGTAAGGACATTTCCGGAGCAAGTTTTCAAAAATTTTCAAACACCTACTAAATGATAGTAAAGCTCAAATGCCTCTGCTGGAGCGCGCTGTGGTCTGTGCTCGTGAGAAGGTGGTGGTAAAAAGGGAAGGAGGACTTGAGCTATAGATTCTTTGTAGATGGTGGAAGAGAACCGGCGGGCGGTCCTCCAGAGTCGCAGTGAGCTCAACGATCGTCAACAAACGCGCGGTTGACTGTGCTATACATTGGTAAAAAAAAACACTAGCAAGCAAGGGGTGCCCCCAAATACGTACACCTGATCACACAAAGTCTACGGCCAATAACGCTGTACTTTTACTCGTAACCAAGGCAAATATCGAGCGTCGCGGACCAAGGGTGTAGCTCTCGCATCTTCCGTGGCTGTGGGCATACCAACGTGTGGCCGGGTGGGTGGATGAAGACGAAATAACATTTGTCCAGAGATGAAAACCCAGAACATTCATCGAGGAAGTTTAAGAATCCGGTTTTAATGTCGTGTGTGCTAGCGATCGAGAACTGAAAGATGTATAGATGATCGTTCATGAGGATAAAAGAATCGAGTGCCACTTGGTTGGTCGATGCTGGCACATAGATGACATTTGATTTGATGGATGGGCATTTGTCCATGTATTCTTCAACGTGCAAGCCACCCGGGATGGTAAGTGATTGTTTCTTTGGCAAAACCCCTTGACGAATAGCCTCCAATTTCTCGTTAGGAAGGGAAACGTGGCTTGAATACCACTGACGATTGTTTTTACCCTGGCGCGAGGGAGGAAGTCGCACCATTGGAAGGAGTACAAGGTCTACTCCTTCTTGAAGGCGTCTCTGACCTACAGCCTCGAATAAAATACCAGACAACTTCCTCGACTCAGGAACCTTGGAAAAAAGTTTGTATAAACGGATTTGCTCGCGACGTTCTAGTGTTCGAAACTGGTTCGCAAGTCTCGACTTGATAGATGATGTGATAGGAGATACAATGGCGCTGCTGCAGGCATCCTCCCTGTCCTCGCGGCTGATGAGATAGATCTTGTGAGAAACTGCATCCATCGTGAGAGAATGGGATTCTTGAAGCAGCCGCGCGAGCTCATCTATCTTGATATTCGATATGGTATTCTGAACGTCCTTTCTGTGTTGTACTATCTTGCCAGAGCTCAAGTAATCGATACATAGCCGAGGGGTTGGACCAAGTTCATTAAACACGCTATCGACACTGTCAGGGGGAATCGTCGACCATGATGCACTGGATGTAGGCCTTGAGCACAGATGTTATACACGGTGAAGAGTACAACTCACACTCGGAGGATTTCCTCGCTCTTCCACGGATTCATGATAAAAACTTGGTCACGAACTGTTTTATGCAAACGAGACCACCGATCTCGTCTCGGAGAGGTGCAATATATCACAAAGTGGCGGGTATTATGCATGACAAGAGTCTTGGGAACCCCATCTTTGTCTTCATCCGAGTCCACCAAAGTCCAGACGAAGACTTTAAAATCATGAAACTTGACAGGAACTTCATAGACGCCTTCTTCCACAAACAGATAACGTGCCCCGCGGAGTACCATATAACCGCCTTCCTTTCAGCGAGACGTCGACGTAAAGCATAGTAGATCCAGATGCTTTTCCCTACGTTTATGATGCATAAGTCAGGACGATCGGTGAGAAAAATGGCACATCAGGACTCACCGATTCCTGGTTGTCCTGTAATGACGGCGGCTGGTGCCAGTTTGGGGAATGCAGGCTTTCTGTAATAAGCCTCGAGAGCGTCGTATATTCGTATGTATTCGGCGCGTATCCAGATCCTTGAAAACCCGAAATCCTCGATGTCGATTTCGAGAGAGTAGCAACCCTGGATGATATCGTCATCCGACTCCTCTTCCTCGCTCACATCCACGTCCATGGTTCATCTCCACCTTGACATTCGTTTCCAAGCCCAGCTCCTTCCACAGGCATAGGCGGGTGGGCGTCACGCCACTTTTTCTCCTCATCTGCCATGCTCTTCCCCCAAAACATTGTATACAATTGAGTGGGTAACATCAGAGAGCGAGATGATTCAGGAGTGATCTTAACGACTCACTCTGCTAACCACCCCGGGCGGCGGGAGCCGACGATGGAGGCCAACGTTGATTCATCCTGTAGCGAAGACATGATGAATGGTAACGCAAGCAAGAGAAGAGAGAGAGTTGACTCGAGGATAGAACTTAGATATGAAATGGAATGTCTCAGACTATGTCTGAGTATGACCGTCCAACTGAATATTGAAGGTCCTTACCTTAGTCAGCCTCCCCCATTCTTCTTCCCATTCTAACTGCAGCATATTCTTCTTCTTCTTTTCGGAGAGCCTTGTGCGACAGCGGGTTCATGATGGGTTCGTTGTAAATGTTAGCCGCCGCAATGGCAAGCTCTCATCGATCATTGAGCTATGTCATAGCCCCGATCAATCATTGACAATCTCGACTGTCTCAACGTTGACATGACTGTGGCGAATGTATGTACTTCCCGTTCTCTCTTGGCAGCCCTGTATTGACAAGGCATTTCTTTAGATGAGTGTTAGTCCCGGGTCTAGGGACATCGTCTTAGCAGCGTGCGTGTTAACCATGTTTTGCGAGTGTCTTTCGATTTAAACATACGCAGGCGTCAAGGGATATATGTCATCGACCTTGAAAAGCCGGTTGAAGTGCCTCGCTTTCTTCCGCAGGGCAGAAGATGACAAGTTGCAGATGCAGAGTACATAGTGTCCAATAAACTGCACGTATTGTCTTTTTTTCAAGCGTTGTCTTACGATTAAGCTCAGGTTGATATGGAACTACTACTAGTTGGAAGATATAACGTAGAGGTATTTTACAAGCCCGCCATCGTGCCATCACCGATATCAATTGGCATATGACCGAATGTGATACGGTCATGTAGACTTGTGGGTATGGGCATGGGACATGTGTGACTCCAGGAAGCCTGTCTTCAGTGCATTCCATTCACCCACTTTCCTGAGTACTCATACACGTATACCTAGGTTTGTCCGCCTTTAAATATCAGTAAACGGCTTATCCCTATTCACTATCAATCTTGGCATAAACACTTGCATCAATATTGTACATTGCCACACCTTGCGCTTTTCCGCCAAGTTTTTCAAACAGTTCATCCTTATACCACCGTTTTCTTCTATTCTTCCCGCCTTCCACGCACGGAAACTCTATCCTGAGCAGGTACAAGGTTAGGAGCGCTCTTGACGGCGCCGGGATTCCCGCGTTCGTCAAGTGGACTGTGCTTCGGAATCCCATCCAGCCGTTGAGCGCGTTGTGTTGGATGAATGCTCGAATGTATCGCATGATCATGTGTTGCCAGGGGCGGAGAACGTTGCGTAGGAGGAGCGTCAATATGTGCAGAAGATGATAGTGCGTTGGATGCGCGAGAGGAGGATAATGCGTTGGAGGAGCAAGAGGAGAATAGTGCATGGAGGAGCGTCAGCATGTGCAAGTTTGACGGGGTCAAGGGGCCAATGGCCAGATGGAGTGTGAGGAAGGGGCATCTCGCCTACAAGTCGACCAGTCCGCAGAAGCAGGCGGCACAGGAATCTGAAGATATCAATGCCGCTGAGCAGCAGCGGTGAACAAGATCCCGAATTATTTGCAAAACATCGCCATGGACTCTGTCGTTCTCGATAGAACTGTAGACGCTGTTACGAGGCGCCTGACAGTCCCTCAGGCCGGCCTCAGGGCTTGGTATGTCTACTCTCCCTTATATAGTGACTACTGAGCCGATAATGTCCATATAGCGCCAGTTTTCCTCCCTGACGTTGACCTTAACTCAATTCTATTCAGCAGGAGAAGACGACCCAATTGTGCGGGTCGACTGTCCTGGGATAGTCATCAAAGCTGCGCGTTTACTTACCTCCGGCCAGCGACGATGGCGAAGGAGAGCATATAGACGAAGATAGATCATCGTGGCCTAGCGGCCCCCCGCTTCTACTATATCTGCTTCATCGGATATGTCCCAAGCTTTGTCTATAACATCCGTTCCATCGTCCTCACCTTCACCACCTCCAACATTTCACAAACAAAATAGAGTATCAGTGCGAGAGAAACAGATTTGGAAGAGTAGGAACGTTCGCTGACGAGGCGGCACAAAGGAGTTAACAGATAAGGACAGCAAGAGCGCTGGTGTCATCATCGTTCCCACTGGGGAGCGGCTAGCGGCCGACGCAGACGTCAGAGCAAACGCTGAAGAGGTTGAGAAACGGAAAGGGGAGATTTGACCTCCGAAGTTTTCGAGAACCAAAGGTCTAGACGTTAACTAATGCAGGGTATACGTACATAAACACACTAATAAAGTACAAGGGGTGTACAAGGGGTATTTTGATCTCGACTATAGTATAGAATAAAAAAGGTAGTCCGCATGGTTCCTGATATCGTCATATGAAATAACTGCAACTGGACCTGCTCGGATGGAACACGATGCGTTCACATAAAGCTCGTACTGACGAACGGGGGTCTTCACGGCAACAGTGGATAAACCGCTTATAGAATTTTGGGTTGCCTTCTACGACCACCGTGCACATGATCTGAGATACGATACGGGATATCAAATTCTATGGAGTTGAGACACTTGGAAGCTCCGACTCCGTCGGGTCTCAACCTTGCTCGATGTTGTAGATTAAATCAGAACCTACAAGAAATACGTTGCGTACAAAATATCTGTCAGATTATTTAAATCTGATAATCTGTTATTCTCTTCCTCCAATTCCATAGGAAACGATTTATTTAGTAAAACATCATCTTTAAAGTCTCTTAAGAGACGAATGGAGTTTCTAGACGGCACACGGCTTAATGTGACGTATATGTTGAAGAGACTTAGACCTCCTGTCGCAGGCTGACCTAAGTCAGCTATTGCGTACGGGATGGTTTGCCCTTGAGCTCGATAGTCGGTCAATGCATAACAGGCAGTTATCGGAAATTGTTTTCGGGTGACGGTACGAAATAGTGATGTGCCATTTGACCCTGGTAACTTGAGTTTAATAGTTTGTGACGACGGTTGAATTGGTACGACTGAAGGCGGTAAGTTCGAAAGGCTATCCAATCTTGTCCTCGATAAACGAACAAGGATGGAAATCGGTAAGAAGTGAAGTATATGGGTCGATTGGTCATTTGTAAGCTCTTCATCAGGGTGAAGCCAGATTTCGACAATCTCACCCTTTGCACCATTGGTGATGTCGACGTCTGTATTCAAATTTTGAGTGATCAGAACAGTCATGCCGACTGCTAAAGAAAGACCATCAGGCAGGTCTTGGTTTCGAGTGGTTGAGGAAGAATTATGGTTCCGCAAAGCCAAAGCATATTTTTCATGGAGGGTCAGTCGAACTCCATTGATAGAATCATCGGCATTACACACGAAAATCTGGTTGTTTGTTTTGACACAGTGACGAAGCAGTCCCTTTTCGTTCCAACGCTCTCTGACTGCATGACGCGGAGTGATGAGAATGGCATTCACCCATGGGTCAGATTGCATGTCGGTCAATGGACAGTGTTCATGACCTAAAACCAAGGAGCGTAACATTTGAATATGATATGGAAGGATGGTGCCGGAACGTGTTGGGAATGACGGATCGACGGAGGAAGGCGCGCAAGCGCGCATCGCGGAGGAGACGGGTTACGAGGTATGATGGAACGAGGGAGACAGTACCCGAGTAATGATGGAGGAAAGGAATTGGAAAGTTGGGTGATGAAAACCATTCAATGCGAGAGCGCCTGATATCAATACGAGGTACCGTCATTTGCACAGCCTCGTCTATTTCATATTCTATTACGTATTTATACAACTCTTGTATTCCTGAATCGACGCCTTTTACTCGCAATCGCCCCGCGCCCCCTTTGTGAACTTCTATAGGTTATGGGCCCCGCGCTCCTATAGCCTCATCTAAAAAGCATATCCACTTCACACCGCTATACTATTAATTAATCACCAATGTCAGATCCCGTCGCACCGGCCGTCGAAAAATTGAGCGCTGTCTCGCTCGGTTCCGGCAGTTACCGAATTGAGCCACTGAATAACCAGAATTGGTTAGCATGGAAAAGGAAGATCATGGTGATCTTACGCGACCTCGATTTAGAAGATTTGCTTACCTCAGAAGCACCTAGACCGAGAACGGCAAATCAGCCGACCCCTGCCGAGACGACGGCTATGAACGACTGGGTGAAGAAGGATGCTAGGGCGCGGACAAGGATTGAGTTAGCGGTAGGGGACTCTGAAATGATACACTTACTAGGAGCCACCACCGCTAAGGACATGTGGGACCAGCTGAAGACCGTCAAAGAAACGAGGGGAAAGCTAGGAATTCTCGCCGCGCGGCGCGCACTATTTTGGGCATCAGCGCCCGACAATTTTGATATGGGCGATCACTTTACCAAATTGAGACGGATGCAGGAAGAACTACACCTAATGGGGAGTATTGTACCTGACGACGACTTCGCCATGATACTGCTCACATCATTGCCAGAATCGTGGGACACATACACGTCAGCGTACCTTGGTGCTAAAAGCAACGCTCCCACGGTTTCATCATCCGAGTTGATCGCTGTTCTACTCGACAAGTTCCGGAGAAGGAAAGATCGGTTGAGCGACCATAGCAATGGAACCACGCTTCAGGTGAAAGAAACGCGCGAATGTCACAATTGTAAGAAGAAGGGTCATCTGGCGAGAGATTGTTGGGCGAAGGGAGGCGGGAAAGAGGGACAAGGGCCGAGAAAGAAGCAGAAGGGCGGCAGAAGAGATCGGGCCAATCAGGCGCAAGAAGAAGACGCTTTTGAATCCGACCTAGCCGATTTTGCTTATATGGCAAGTCCCGGCGAGTTCTCGAAATCCGATTGGATCCTCGACTGCGCATCATCCGCACACGTGTGTACCTCGCGCGACCTATTTCTAGATTACACCCCTCTTGAAAACACTACCATAAAAGGCATTGGTCCGGAACCAGTTCCCGTTTTAGGCCGCGGGACCGTCCTGCTCAAATTCCGCATCGGCAACAAATACTACACGCACAAACTCAGTCATGTGTCACATGTGCCGATCGCACCGAACTGCCTTATGTCACTCGGACGCTTTGACAAAAGCGGAGGACACGTGGAGATGAGGGGTGGGAAGTGCTATTTGCGATCAGAAGGTCAAACCATTGTCGGAGAGGGACACATGGTAAACCATTTGTACCTGCTCCACGCGCAAGCAGAGTCACGCGAGAGAGACAAGGCCTTCGTTGCCGGGGTACAGGGGTACTCCTGGGACGAATGGCATAGACGGTATGGTCATTTATCTATATCGGGACTCCAGCGCGCTGTGCGGGAAAATTTAGTCACAGGGATGAAAATAGATGAAACTTCGATCCCATCAACTTCCTGCCAAGACTGCCTAAAGGGGAAAATGGCGTGGCGACCGTATCCATCAGAGGCAGTCCATCACTCGGAGATCTCCGGAGAAAGAACTATGACCGACGTATGGGGACCGGCACCAGTCATATCTATTAATAAGAACCGTTACTTCATTGCGTTCACGGACGACGCGACACGCATGTCACACGTTCTATTTATGAAGACAAAGGATGAAGCCTTTGATCGGATTACGACATACTTTAACCATATCGAGAAACAGTATGGGAAAGTGCCGAAGAAACTCCGGCTTGACAACGGCAAGGAGTTGGTGAATGACAGGTTGCGGAAATGGGTAAATGAGAAGGGTATGGTTCTGGAACCTTCTGCCCCTTACTCACCTTCCCAAAATGGAGTCGCTGAACGGTTCAATCGCACGGTCGTGGAAATGGCGCGCAGCATGATGCAAGCTAAAAATATACCACCTTCCTTATGGGAACCTGCCATTTCACACGCTTCCTACCTTCGGAACCGCTCCCCAACTCGTGCGCTACGCAACAAAACACCATTCGAGGCATGGACAGGGACTAAACCTGATGTATCGCACCTACAGGAGTTCGGGTGTGATGTCTGGGTGTTGGATGAGAAGCGGGCGACGAAATTAGATGCTAAAACGGTCAAAGGGAAGTTTGTCGGTTTTGTTGACGGTTCAAAGTCTGTGCGCTATTTTGACACTAGTAGCAAGATTTGCAAAGTCTCGCGGAACTTTGTTTTTGTCGAGCGCACAACCAGCCGCTTAGCCAGCATACCGGGACTGCACGCCGAGGGGGAGCCGGAATCTGTCACAATATCGGCGCGCACTCCACAACAACAAGACGATGATCAACGCGCTCTGGTCACCAACCACACCGACTCCACAACGCCCCCCCGCCGTACCGCCACCAGATACATCATCGGACAATCCCTCAGCACCCGCCGTAACATCAAGTAATAAACCACTTACGATTAAAATACCGGCACGCCCACCAAATCCGCCATTTGCACCACGCCCCCAACACCCTAACAAACAAGACCGCGACTACAAGTTGCTGAATAACCCGGCGTCACGCAAACCCGCCGAACGCTTCACCGACCAAGCGCATCAGATCATCAATTATGATGATCTGACCACACAGATGACGAATATGACGGGGTATACGCCGACGACTTGTGGGATATCGCCTTCATGACGAATTCGACGACCTTGCCCAAAAACGTCGACGAAGTGTTAGAGAGCGAGGATAGGGAGGAGTGGATTAAAGCAATGGACGAAGAACTGAATATGATGGACAAAATGGGGACCTGGAGGTTAGAAGATTTGCTGGAGGAACGGAAAGGTGTAGGGAGCAAATGGGTATTCACGAAGAAGACTGATGAATACGGAAATACGATACGGTTCAAGGCTCGACTAGTCGCCCAGGGGTTTACACAACAGCCTGGATACGATTACGACGACCTCAATACATATGCGCCGGTCATGCGAACGCGTATCTCAATGGCATTCTGCAAGAGGAAATTTACATGAAGCAACCCCCTGGATTCGACGACGGAACAAGCCGATACTGTCGCCTATTACGATCCATATACGGACTTAAACAAGCGGGAAATATTTGGAACAACACGCTAACCGCCGCTCTACTCGAGTTATCATTCCGGCAACTACGCGCCGACTACTGTGTCTTTATTCGACAGAGCGGCAGTACGTTCACACTCCTGCTTATTTGGGTTGATGATATCATTGCCGTCACTAACGCGAAAGAGGAAATTGATCAGATCACTTCTGACCTGAAAAGGAAATTCGAGATCAAGAGTCTTGGCGTCCCAAAATATCTACTTGGTATTCAGATCAATTACCATCGGGACGCTCGTATACTGTTTCTATCTCAGACGCACTACATTGATCAAGTCCTCACAGAGTTAGGACTACAAGACTGCAATCCTGTATCAACTCCCATCGACGCTAACATCCAACTCGACTACCACGAAGGGGATGACGACGATCGATCCGATCAGGCAACATACGCTTATTCAGCACTGATCGGCAAATTACTCCGTTTGGCGACGATCACTAGAGCCGATATTATGTTTGCGGCTACTCGACTTGGACAATTTGCGCGCAACCCAAAGGCGCGCCACTGGTCAGCTGTTAAACGAGTGTTTCGTTACTTGAAAGGGACAAAAGGTTTTAGGATGGAGTATGGGAGGAGGAGGATGACAGATGAGCATGACCCAATATTCTATTGCGACGCTGATTGGGCTTCCCAGGCAAGTCGAAAATCAACTAGCGGCTATGTTGTCATGTACGCTGGTGGAGCCATTGCGTGGAGTTCCAAGAAGCAGAGCGTCATCGTGCTCTCGACGGCCGAGGCAGAGTATATTGCCGCCGCTCATGTCACTCGCGAAGCGCTTTGGATTCAGACGCTTTTAGGGAACTCGGATTCTATACCAGAATCCCGGTTATCTACAGTGACAACCAGGCAGCAATTGCCATTGCGCATCACCCAGAGTTTCACGCTCGCACGAAACACCTCGACATCAGTTTACATTTTATTCGCGACCATGTCACCGCTGGACGGATCAAAATATGCTATGTACGGAGCAAAGACAATGTAGCCGATATATTTACGAAAGGGCTACCGCGCGTTCAACATCAACGCTTGATGATAGAAATGGGATTGGGAGACGATCCAAGGGGGAGTGTTGGGAATGACAGATCGACGGAGGAAGGCGCGCAAGCGCGCATCGCAGAGGAGACGGGTTACGAGGTATGATGGAACGAGGGAGACAGTACCCGAGTAATGATGGAGGAAAGGAATTGGAAAGTTGGGTGATGAAAACCATTCAATGCGAGAGCGCCTGATATCAATACGAGGTACCGTCATTTGCACAGCCTCATCTATTTCATATTCTATTACGTATTTATACAACTCTTGTATTCCTGAATCGACGCCTTTTACTCGCAATCGCCCGCGCCCCCTTTGTGAACTTCTATAGAACGAAGGGCTGTGAGGAAATCATGCCAAACGGGATCATTGATTCGCATTTGTTGTTTCAGGATTACGACCAATCTGAATTCTTCATATAATGTTCTTCCGATAAGCATCAGGTTATTGTCATTAGGTCTCGAAGGAAAGTATAAGGCCTGATGAAGTGATGTTGCAACAGGGGGAAACTGGTGGAAATCGCCACAGATGATGACATTTATGTTCCCAAATGAACCAGGATTAATTTGAACGTCACTAGCTTTACCAATAGAGATGTTTCTTTCCAGTAAAGCAAAGAAACGTTTTGATATCATACATCAGCAAACTTGGGGTCTCTCTGCAGAGGCCTCTGCAGCACTGTGGAGGTACCACAGAGCCCACAGGACCTGGAGATAAGGTATATGTTCTGTGCAGTACTGCCACAGTCTGCTGGCAGTCTGTGGCAGTCTGTGGCAGTCTGCTGGGAGTCTGTGGCAGTCCAAGTAAATAACTGTTCCAACAAGCCACAGAGCCCCACAGAGCCCCACAGAGTCCCACAGAGTCCCACAGAGTCCCACAGAGTCCCACAGAGTCCACAGAGTCCCACAGAGTCCCACAGAGTCCCACAGAGTCCCACAGAGTCTAGAGAAAAGGTATATGTTCTGTGCAGTACTGCCACAGTCTGCAGGCAGTCTGTGGCAGTCTGTGGGAGTCTGCAGGCAGTCTGTGGCAGTCCAAGTAAATAACTGTTCCAACAAGCCACAAAGCCCCACAGAGCCCCACAGAGCCCCACAGAACCCCACAGAGTCCCACAGAGCCTAGAGAAAAGGTATATGTTCTGTGCAGTACTGCCACAGTCTGCAGGCAGTCTGCAGGCAGTCTGTGGCAATCCAAGTAAAAAACTGTGCCAATAAAACACAGAGCACCACAGAGTCCCACAGAGTCTTGCAGAGTCCCACAGAGTCCCACAGAGCCTGGAGAAAAGGTATATGTTCTGTGCAGTACTGCCACAGTCTGCTGGCAGTCTGTGTGTCACGGTTCGATCTTATCTAAGATCTTATCGTTGATCTTATCTTTTATCTTATCGGTATTAGGTAAGCGTCCCGCGGGTCAGGAGTGAGGCGGAGGCATGTCGGTCATGTGACGGCATGAGGCACAGGGTATATAGTCCTGTAGTTTGCGTCAAGAGCTCTAGGCTCTTGATTGTCACTGTCCTAGACAGTACAACAGAGTTTCTTTCTTTTCTTTCTCTTGTCCCTCACTGGTTGTGCGACCTGGTCTAGCGACCTTGTAACATAATCAAGAGCCTACAAGATCACTTCGCACGACGTTTGTACCAACGTCAAACGAACTACATCGCGCGACGTTTACATCAACGTCGAACGACACCTTTTCGCAAACAACGACTACGACGAGTAGAGCGGTCACAATGACAGTGACGCTCATCAAGAGAGGGACAGTGCTGGTGTCGAGTGACACTAGTAAGTCTACATTTGTTTCACAGGACTCTGAGGCGACCCAACTGGGCGGGTCGCGAGCGTCGAGTTGCCCTGGGATAGTGAGTCAGGGGGCTTGGCAGACCGTCCAGCGGAAGAGGGTGGGAAAACACCTGAAGAAAACGCGTGGGGTGCCGTGTATCAAGGATGCACAGTCTCGGAACACCAATTACGTATCAGGGGTAAAACCCTGAGCACGAGGACATCCGAGCAAAAACCCGGGCACCACCCTCACGCGTCATGTGGTGGAATGCAATCGAAGAGTTCTGCGGGGGGACGTCAGTGGACCCCGAGAGCAGGTGGATACCCCACTGGCGATACCGGGCGTAGCCCGTCTCAGCGGAAGAATTGGAACGCTCCTTGCGCGGGGTCGGTGTGGGACCTCGGCAAGACGGAGTTTTTGTTACAGGGTCTCATTGAGACACGTCGGGCCGAACCCGAATACAGGCGCTGGAAGAATTTCCAGTACAACCGGAAGCGCTGGCTAGCGAGGCAGCCAGTACCAACGCAGCACAACAGTCACGTGTTGCGATGGATCATTCATCAGGCGCGTGAGCGCATTCAGAGAGAAGAGGAGGCGGGTCGCCTTCTCGATCAGGAATCCCGTCATCGAGAAGAGGCGGAACGACTCGCTCAAGAAGAGCAGGACTTGGCCTGGGAGGCCTTGTTGAAACAACGCGAGGAGCAACGCGTTGCGAAAGAAAGGGCGCAGCAGGCGCAACAAGCAGAGAAGGAGCGCGCGGCACGGGCCGAGGTGAAACCAGTCAACCAAGACTGGGTAACCAAGGTCCCGGAGTGGAAGTTCAGCGCGGACGAGTTGGTTGGACGCTTTATTCCAAAGGCGTCGTGGAGCAAACAGAGAAAAGCGGGAGTAGCTGTCTACGAGCAGGTGTACGCCAAGTATGACGAGATGATCAATAAATTCGAGTCAATGAAAGGCGTTCAAGTGAAGTTTGAACAGAACTCTCTGTTCAACAGGATCTACGTTGCTGAGAGCAACAAAGCAATTCGGGACCAGAAGTCGAAATGGTCTCAGGGAGCATTTGTCAACCTAGTCAAGGTTGGCGGCGAAGGCTTTGGCGATGGTCAGAGTCTAGTACTGGAAGTGGAGCTGGACCTGCAGGTCCTAGCCAGTTATGTTCGACGGGCCTTCGATGGCACACCGCGAGACTTGGCATTGGTGGCCAAGCACTGGAGCTTGTCTCAGCAAGCAAGAAACCGTCTTCAACATGCGCTCAACGGAAACATAAAGAACGCGGCGCATTACATGCGCGTTCAAAATTATTATCCATCAATAAGGGAAAAGCCAGAGCGCATGGCTATGAACGCTACTCCTAGGGATCACATATCTAAGGGAGTTATGGATGACTTCAACGTGCTGAGCATGACGAAGTTCCTAAAGGAATGCGGTGAAGAGTCGCTGGGAGAGCAGCGAATTAGAACGCGCAAGTGGAGGAGCGCAGTACGACCGGGGTTACCCGGACCAGTAAAGAAGCCGGCGCCGCCAAAGCGAACCAAACCGTACAGTCGGATGACTGCGCGGATCGAGCCGTGGGAGCGCAAGGGATACTGTTATATGTATCTCTTCAAAAAGGAGTACTACGACAAGTACGACTGGCCGGCATATCCGACGATCAAACAGATCGCCGACTGGGAACCGGAACTCCGAAAGGAGAATGCCATTTTTGGCTTAGACGGGGATGATAATGATCCCGACACGATCTACCATGTGGTCCCTTATTGGGACATGGAGAAGCGACCCAATTGGGAATTTAAGATTTACAACTGGGAGCAAATCGACGAGCTCATCACGTGGAAGTACAGGATCAAGAATTTCAGGGTCGGCGCTGAGTGCGCTGATGAGGTGGTTTACCCCAGGGACTTAGTAACGGTTACGAGACGCATCACAAGGCAGATGACGGTCGACCGTTATGGAAGAGTACTGGGCGACTGGTTCCTCGAGGAGTTGAGCACTCAGAGGACTTTGATACCAGTCACAAGAATAGATGTGGATGCGTGGAGGCATCGTGTGGACAGAGCGACCCAAGGATCGTTACCACCGGCGGGATACAACGGCTACAGGCCCGAGACAGCGGGGCTGTGTTACCTATGGCTATTCAAGCCGGAATACTGGAACGCTTTTGCGTGGCCACAAAACCCGTCGTGGATGATGATTGCCAACTACGAGCCGGAACTCAGGAACCCAGAGATGAGGGTTCAAGTGGTCTTCAGCTTCATGACATGGAAGTACCACGTTACGCCAAGCGCGACCGGCTTGCTAGGCACGAGGTTGCTAGAGGAGAAGGGAAGTGGAGCCCAACGCCACTTCTCTGTGGGTTCAATATCACGAGGCGTTGATAGCGGCAATCATTGCCTTTATCACGTCCTATCTGCCGATCTTTGGACAGGAGGCGACAAATGCGCTTGGGAAGCAGCACCAGCGGCAACGCAAGGCAGACGGCGACCAACCTCGCCGAGTCTACCAATACCATCTGGAAACGATAAGGGGTCCTAGACCACCCAGGATGCCACAACCCAGGCAGGAACCGCCGGCCTACTATGAAGGCCAACCGGATCAAGTAGCCAATGGCTACGGCAGATGTTAGCCTACTTCCGGCTAACACAGATGGACTCACTGGACGTTATGGTGATAACGGCCTACAGAGGATCAGAGGAGGACAGGCGAACAGAGCAGGAATTGGGCAGGATAAAACTTCAACAGGTGTTGGAGTATTTAGGAGAAAGAGATGCCAGACGACTGGCAGGAACGTACCGGACGGAGACTACTTATGCTCAGAGATAACGGGCATAGCAAACCTGATAGACGGGGGAACGGCAGTGCACCAAACGGCTCCATGGATTCAGGAGCCGATGACAACAGACGGCCGTTCCGAGATTGGCAAGACTTCGAAGAACAGATGAAGGCGTTTTTCCTCACAACGGAAACCAGAGACGACGCATAAGAAAGATTCAAAACTTGTCGCAGGGGAAACGTCATGCTGAAGACTATATCATAGACTTCAGGTCTAGCCACCCTCACAGGGTACAACGAATTGCGCTGGTGGCAAGTTTCGTCGAGGTCTCAACCCGCAATTGGGTTTGAAGATAGTGGAGAACGGAGCACCGGAGATGGAGGAGTTGCAGGAGATTTAGAGCGGTGGTACTCCAAAGCAATGGAGTTGAATAAGGCGTGGAGGATGCAAGGGCGTTTTACGGAAAGCGGCACAACCGACGGCACGCACGCAGTATACCGCACCACAGGGAGCCCAAACAGGGCAGCACCAACACCGTGAACCGCTTTAGCGGAGCACAGGGGACCACCCCCAGCTGCGGCGTCAATGTCACAAAGGCCGGATCCGAACGCCATGGATGTGGATAGGAAGAAGCGGGTGTTGACTTGCTACAACTGTGGCAAGGAAGGGCACTTCAGTAGGGACTGCAAGAGCCCAGAAGTGGAAAGGAAGGAGGATTAGAGAGATGGGATGGAAGGATTTCCTCAATGAGGATATGACGGACGAGGATGCGAAGGCGATTGCCGAATGGGCAAAAGAGAAGGGTTTTTGAGAAGCTCGAACGGCAAAGGTTCCGACCGAACGAGCACGGACAACATTTCTATTTCATGTAATAATATACAGAATTCAATTGATTGAATTGTATTGAATATGAAATGAAGTCTAAGGAATCAAGAAATCAGAAGCGAACCTATCCGAGCGGTAGGATCTCGCTTGAAGCCCTGGCAGACTCCATGGATGGTGAGGCGGATATGGGAACGACCCATACCCCAAGCCCTGGAGTCTCTAAAGACGTGGAGTCACGAATCGCGACAGGAGGAAGTGACGAAGGAGATGGTCCGTGACTTGAATCAGGAGACGGAAGAAAACGCAATGTGGTACTTGCATAACTTGAAGTATCATAAGAAATACGTAGTGGGAACAGGAAAACGACAACTGAACATACCGGTGTTGGTCACGGAAGTTATGACCGGAAAACGGATGTCGGTAACGGCCCTGTTGGATTCGGGGTGCACGGGCTCGTGCGTGAACCGGGACTTCGTGAAGAGGAAAATCTCAACACGCGCAAACTCGCCCACCCGATCCTGTATACAATGCGGACGGTCAGAAATGTGGATGGAAAGCTGTCCGAGATGGTACAGCTAAAATTGAAGATAGGAACTCACACAGAGACGTGGGAGTTCGGTGTTTCTTCGCTAGGAAAAACGGATGTGTTTTTAGGACACGACTGGTTGAAGTACCATAATCCGGAAGTGAATTGGCAAAAGAACTCACTTCTCTTCAACCGGTGTCCGGGTGTATGCCAACCAGATACGCACTCCGAAGAACCCGAAGAAACAGAGGACGAGGACGAGGAGAGCGAGCGCGGCGTGCATCTTGAAGAGGGAGATCGACTGATAGCAGTGATGCGCGAAGATGTGGATAAAGAGTGGATCAGAACTTACGAATCCACGGCAACGAAAATTGCGTCGGAACAGACCATCAAAAGGACCCTTGATGAAGTAGTTCCGAAACACTACTTAAGTCACCGGAAGGTGTTCGAAAAGCGGACCTTCGATGAGCTACCACCTCGAAGGCCCTGGGATCACGCTATCGAACTTATTCCAGGATCGAAGCCGTTGGATTGTAAGATATATCCATTGAGTAGGGAAGAGCAGGGGAAACTCGAGGAGTTTCTCAAGGAGAATTTGGACACTGGAAGGATTCGCTCGAGCAAGTCACCCATGGCGTCTCCGTTCTTCTTTGTGAAGAAGAAGGATGGCGCACTACGACCAGTGCAGGATTACCGAAAGTTGAACGAGATGACCATCAAGAATCGGTATCCATTACCACTGATATCTGAGTTAATTGATAAGTTGTCGCACGCGAAAGTCTTTTCAAAAATGGACATTCGATGGGGATACAACAACATTCGGATAAAGGAAGGTGACGAGTGGAAGGCAGCTTTCCGGACCAATCGGGGACTCTTCGAGCCCCTTGTTATGTTTTTTGGGTTGACAAATTCGCCGGCGACTTTTCAGACGATGATGAATGATCTCTTCAGGGAAGAAATTGCAGAAGGATGGGTCGTCATTTACATGGACGACATCTTAGTCTTCTCAGCAGATCAAAAAGTCACACGGCACATGTCAACAGGATTTTAGCGAAACTCGAAAATCACAAGTTGTCGCTAAAACCGGAGAAATGTTGGTTCGACAAACCAACTATTGAGTTTTTGGGTCTCATTATATCCCATGATTCGATCAGCATGGACAAAGCGAAAGTGAAGGCCATTGTGGACTGGCCAGTTCCGAAGTGCAAGAAACACATTCAGCAGTTTCTTGGTTTTGTGAACTTTTACCGACGCTTTGTACGGGGATTTGCCTCGGTGGCAAAACCGTTGACCAAACTGACGGGAAAAGAAGAGTGGGAATGGACCGAAGCCCAACAAAAGGCGTTTGATGGGCTGAAGACTCGAGTGGCTGAAGAGGTGGTATTGGCAATACCAGCAGATGAGGGTCAATTCCGTGTGGAAGTGGACGCGTCGGAATTCGCGATTGGCGGTATCCTGTCTCAACAGCAGACAGATGGAACTTGGAGACCTGTGGCCTTCATTTCAAGGTCGTTAAATCCTGCGGAAAGGAATTACGAAATTTACGACAAGGAAATGTTGGCAGTAATGCATGCCTTCTACGAATGGTCGCATTACCTTAAGGCACAAAGATTCCAGTGGAGGTTTTAACGGATCATCAAAACCTCACGTACTTCAGGAAGCCGCAGAATATTAACCGGCGTCAAGCGCGATGGATTTTGGATTTACAAGAGTTTAATTTCACCATTAAACACCGGTCAGGGAAATCCAACTCCAAAGCTGATCTTCTGTCACGGAGGACAGACCATAAGGGGGAGGAGATTGACAACGAAGGAGTCATTCTTCTCAAAGAAGATCTTTTTGTCCGACTCTACGATGACGACAGAATTGTCAGACATTGAGAAAGACATTGCGAAGATCAACAGGAGGCAGTGGGAACGCAAGTCCTGGAGGGCTTGAAGAGCGATAGCGGAGAGTGGAAGGAAGAAAACGGACTGGTCACATGGAAAAATCGAATTTATGTGCCAGTCAATAACCGGATCCGGGAGACGATCATGAGTACACACCATCAATGGGGACATTACGGGTGGACAAAACGTTGAGGTCATCACGCGAAATTATTGGTGGCCAGGTTGGCTCATGATGTCAAAATGTACGTAAAAGGGTGTAGGACGTGTCAGACAGTCAAGCCAGACAGAACGAAGAGAGCGGCACCGCTGAAACCATTGAATGTTCCAGCGCAACCCTGGCAAGAGATTTCAGTAGATCTTATGGGACCGTTCCCGGAGTCGAAAGGCTTTGACATGATCATGGTGGTAGTGGATCGCTTTTCGAAGAAAGCATTCTTTTTACCAACAAATGCCACTATCACGTCATTGGGAGTAGCGCGACTGTTTAGGGACAACGTGTTCAGAGAACACGGACTACCGAATCGAGTCATCAGCGACAGGGGAAGTCAATTCGTTTCCCAGTTCATGAGGGAACTGTACAAGCTGTTGGGCGTTGAGGCCAATCCATCTACGGCATATCACCCTCAGACAGATGGACAGACGGAACGAGTAAATCAAGAAGTACGGGAATTCCTGGCAATGTACACGAACGACAAACAGGATGACTGGAGCGAGCACTTAGCTCTAGCCCAGTTTTGTCACAATGACAGGGAAAACTCGTCAACGGGATACTCGCCGTTCTACCTGAATTATGGGAGACATCCTCGGAAGTGGTTCGATCCGGTCAAGACGACACCGGTGAAGGCAGTGGAAGATTTTGTGGCGGATGTGAAGGAGGCCTGTGACAAGGCCACGGATAATCTGGAGAAGACGGCGGCACGGATGGCCAAACAATACGACAAAGGCAAGCGACCATCCCGAGAGTATAACATAGGCGACAAGGTGTACGTTAATTCGGAACACTTGCCTCATGTACGAGCGTCCAAGAAGTTGGATAATAAATTTTACGGACCGTACAAGATACTCGAACGGATTGGGTCGGCGGCTTATCGAGTCGAGCTGCCAACATCGTGGAAGGTATACAATGTCTTCAATGAAGCATTGTTAAAGCCGTACGTGGAACCCGCTTTCCCAGAACAGAAGCGGAAGGATCGAGAGTTGGAAGAGAGACGGAAGGACGAGAGACGAAGGTGAAGGGTGAAGAGTATGAGGTGGAGGAAGTACTGGACAGCCGATACAAGGCGAGGACTCCAGTACTTAGTCAAGTGGAAGGGATATCCAGTGGAGGAATCGACTTGGGAAGCGGCGGAAATCTTGCGAACGCACAAGACTTGGTCAAGGACTTCCACCGCAAAAGCCGAATGCACCGGCTCCAGGCGATTACCTCAAGGAGCTTTCGACGGTACGAAAATCTGACGCAAACGACACAATCCAAAAGGTTATTTGGATGGGAAGACGGCAGGTTCGACCAGGAGTACCGAGAAAAGCTCGAGAGGAACTGGAGAAATTGGAAAAGACCGGTTACAGGTCTATGAGAAAGGCGGAGCAGATGAAGAGAAGGACCAGCAAAGGTTCTCGAGGACGCGAACCTTTAGAGGGGGGGTAATGTCACGGTTCGATCTTATCTAAGATCTTATCGTTGATCTTATCTTTTATCTTATCGGTATTAGGTAAGCGTCCCGCGGGTCAGGAGTGAGGCGGAGGCATGTCGGTCATGTGACGGCATGAGGCACAGGGTATATAGTCCTGTAGTTTGCGTCAAGAGCTCTAGGCTCTTGATTGTCACTGTCCTAGACAGTACAACAGAGTTTCTTTCTTTCTTTCTCTTGTCCCTCACTGGTTGTGCGACCTGGTCTAGCGACCTCGTAACACTGTGGCAGTACTGCATAGTGCTGCACAGAACATATACCTTTTCTCCAGGCTCTGTGGGACTCTGTGGGACTCTGCAAGACTCTGTGGGACTCTGTGGGACTCTGTGGGACTCTGTGGGACTCTGTGGGACTCTGCAGGATGCTGTGGGACTCTGGTCAATTAAGGTAATATATGAACATAAATAACTTGCCAATGACCAGGATTGAACTCACAACCTTAGAGCACAGCTGAAGCGATACAAACCATTACACCAAACTGGCATTGTTATGTTGGTCTCAAAAAGACATATATCCTACATCCTATCCAGTGGACTTAGTCTTGCCACTGCTCTCACTCGACTAAATCCTATTTTCTGAGTCAAGATCTACAAATCCAGGCTTGAGTGTGTGACAAGAGTTGTAGTATGGAAGAAGGCGCACAACTTTCGTTGCTGGCAGCAACGATTCCAACCAGTGGTTCATAAGTTATTCATGTTTAGCCAATTGACAAGTCATTGCAGACAGCTGCAGTGCTGATACAGAGTCCCACAGAGTCCCATAGAGTCCCACAGAGTCTTGCAGAGTCTGAGAGCACTGCAGGTCACTGCAGATCTCTGCAGATCACTGTGGATTCACTGCAGGTCTCTGCAGAATTACTGCAGGTCACTACAGGTCACTGCAGGTCACTGCAGGTCACTGCAGAATTACTGCAGGCCACTGCAGGTCTCTGCAGAATTACTGCAGGCCACTGCAGGTCACTGTGGATCACTGTGAATTTACTGCAGGTCTCTGCAGAATTACTGCAGGTCACTGTGGATTCACTGCAGGTCTCTGCAGAATTACTGCAGGTCACTGTGGATTCACTGCAGGTCTCTGCAGAATTACTGCAGGCCACTACAGGTCACTGCAGGTCTCTGCAGGATTACTGCAGGCCACTGCAGGTCACTGTGGATCACTGTGGATTTACTGCAGGTCTCTGCAGAATTACTGCAGGTCACTGTGGATTCACTGCAGGTCTCTGCAGAATTACTGCAGGCCACTACAGGTCACTGCAGGCCACTGTAGAATTACTGCAGGTCTCTGCAGAATTACTGCAGGCCACTGCAGGTCACTGCAGATCACTGTGGATTCACTGCAGGTCTCTGCAGAATTACTGCAGGCCACTACAGGTCACTGCAGGTCACTGTAGAATTACTGCAGGTCACTGCAGATCACTGTGGATTCACTGCAGGTCTCTGCAGAATTACTGCAGGCCACTACAGGTCACTGCAGGCCACTGCAGATCACTGTGGATTCACTGCAGGTCTCTGCAGAATTACTGCAGGTCACTGCAGAATTACTGCAGGTCACTGCAGAATTACTGCAGATCACTGTGGATTCACTGCAGCCCACTACAGGTCACTGCAGGTCTCTACAGAATTACTGCAGGCCACTGCAGAATTACTGCAGATCACTGTGGATTCACTGCAGATTGCTGTGGATTAACTGCAGGTCTCTGCAGGTCACTGCAAAATTACTGCAGGCCACTGCAGGTTACTGCAGAATTACTGCAGATCACTGTGGATTCACTGCAGGTCACTGCAGGTCACTGCAGAATTACTGCAGGCCATTGCATGTCACTGCAGAATTACTGCAGATCACTGTGGATTCACTGCAGATCACTGTGGATTCACTGCAGGTCACTGCAGGTCACTGCAGAATTACTGCAGATCACTGTAGGTCACTGCAGAATCACTGCAGATCAATGTGGATTCACTGCAGGTCACTGCAGGTCACTGCAGAATTGCTGCAGAATTACTGCAGATCACTGTGGATTCACTGCAGGTCACTGTAGGTCTCTGCAGAATTACTGCAGATCACTGTGGATTCACTGCAGGTCTCTGCAGGTCTCTGCAGAATTGCTGCAGAATTACTGCAGATCACTGTGGATTCACTGCAGGTCTCTGCAGGCTTGCTGCAGAATCACTGCAGGTTCACTGCAGGTCACTGTGGATTCACTGCAGATTCACTGTGGATTCACTGTCAGCACTGTCAGTACTGTGGCACTGTGGGCACTGCAGCTGTCTGCAAACATTCTGCCAATTCACTGCCAGGTTACTACAAAATCACTGCAGATTTACTGTGGGCACTGTGGGCACTGCAGGTTTCTGCAAACATTCTACTTGAAGTCTGTGACTTGTCTGCCAGTCCTGCAACACTGTGGGCACTGTGGGGAAACCCCAAGTTTGCTGATGTAGATATTTCGTTGATAATCAGAAATTTATACGGTTTCCAGTAATCTTGCAATTTTTTGCGAGTTTCGTCTGAAATCCGTCTTTCATTAAGACGCGATATCATAGCAATGGAGTGAGTTTTTCTCCCACCAATAAGTGACACTGCAACTCCTGGAATTTCAAAATAAGCATTTGAAGTTAACATAGATAATAATTTACCTGTGAACGCAGATTTTAAGAGCCATCCATGCCATCCCAATTGATCAAACAGTGGTGATTAATTCAATCACTCTGGATTTACCGGTTCCTCCTTCACCATAAATAATTAAACGTAATGGTGAAGCAGACGTGTTTGCTATAGTCTGATCCAATTGACGGCAAATGATGTCATAAGCTTTCTTTTGTTCAGTGTTCAGATGGAGCAGGTTGGTGGATAATGCGTCAATGTTGGAGTCAGTACTGTTATCACCATGCGTTAGATTGAGGACTGAAGGCGCAGTTGGTTCAGAAGTATTTTCAAGAATAGAAACTGTGGCAGTGTCATGTGATGTCGGCGTAGCGTTAACATTAACCAGTCGAGCAGAATCCGCCTGAGAATGGATAAAAGTCTGAATTTCATCTCTCCACATCTCAAGGTTCTGGAAGTCATCCACTGCTGCTGTTCTTGCCAATTTTCATTCGTTGTTTGTCTCCCAATGTGAGATATTTGAATTGAAAATGTTAAAAGCATATGCAATAGTTTTACTGTCTCGGCTGATTCTAAACCTGGAACATATGTGTGAATGTTTCTATCAATAAATTTGATGATACATTTTCTAAAGTCCTCTGTTTGCAGAAGAATCTTCATCTCTGAGCTTGTTGGAGCATTTGCGAGCCATAAAATCAAGTGTGCATGGAGGCTACCCCTGTTCTGAGATTCGACAGCACCAATGTAACCGTTAACGAAACCAAAACACCCTCCTTTTTAATGATCTTCCGATCAGTAGCTTCGATTCCAAATAAGGTTTCTAAAATGATTGATATTATGACGTGGAAGAATGATGCAGAGCATAGGGATCATTAGCTATGTTAATAGCTCGAGTGTTTTTGTCAGGCCCAGAGTCAGGATTAAATCAATCTAGATCAATTTCTTCTCCTGCTAGGAGCTGTGCAATAGGGTCATGCAAGTCGCTAGGGTTGATTGTGATCCAGAGAGAGGGGGGGTTCAAGATAACGGTTGTTGACCAAATTTTGCTTCGCATGTGATAACGTCTCTGGTCAGTTCCTAACACTCGACCAGCAGCAGCGTAAACATGTTTGTACAGTAAGCGAATACTTGGGTCAGAAATTGGCAGTCCTGTCTTCTCATTTTCTAGAGCTTTCTCTATTTGATGAATGTTGATAGATGACAGAATATGTGCGTCCCTTTGAAATGTTGATCTTTTCATTTGGATACGAGCAGCGCTCAAGGCCTCACATTTTGTCGGATACCAAATGCAACAAATGGAAAAGTTTCATGTTTCCTGAAGCGACGATCATGATAACGCAAGCACCATTGAACATGATCAGTGAATGAAAGTGGCACTAAACGTTCACTCTCTATTCCCCCTTCACCGAATGGAAAAAGACATGGGAAGGCTTTCTCAAAAGATGGTGACAATTGTCGGTGGAGTTGAATTCTGATAATGGTTGCATTCCATGTCGTACACCATACGGTCCTTCGGAATTCACATGGGATGTCAGATTTTGTATTCCAAATGATAAAAGATCTGAAGCCGATAGAGATGTAAGGTTGGTATCAATTGCTCCCGAAATTTAATCGGGAAAACGTTTGGCGACACTGATTGTAAATGAAGTATAAGAAATCAATCAGATTATTGGGATGAAAATATATTACCATCGTCATTGCATATCTTCAGGTAATTCTTGATTGATATTGAAGTCTTCACCCAAACCGGAATCTGGAACAACCTCTAAAAATGGACGAATTATTATTCAAAAGAGGTAATACCAGAATCCATTTTTTCAAGCATATCGTCGGTTGGAACATAAGAGTCATTCTCACGTTCAATGATATCAATATCTTCAGTATGTCTTGTTATGTACAATATTTTGTTCGGAATGTCGTCCTCTGGTAGGCATGACATAGTGCGATGGTCAATTTCAATAGAACCATAAGATGTTGGATTTTGTTCTTCAACCATAGAAGAGCCCAAATGTAATAGCGTCAAACTCGAATAATTGACACATCCAATTACGAGGTATCTGTTGAAATCCAAACAAAGTTACTTGAAGGATAGAAGCTAGAATGGCCGGTGGACGAGGCATCAGATTTCCCTGTATCATGCTAGAAATACTGGGCTCATTGAGTTCATAGCTGCAAACACTTCCTCGCATTGCATGTTGAAAATGAAGCTCCATCTGAAGAACAAATATTTCCCTTGATTCTATTTGGAAAAAGTTTGAAAACAAAAATTCTTGGATAATACAGAGCTATCAAAGCTGTTTGGGGAAGGTAAGGCGACTCAAAACCAAGGGAACGCATCCAATCCACAAGTTATTGGCTAACGACTGAGCAGGAGGCAAAGCCATATTCCCTGTTTTGAGGTCTTTAATCAATGTTTGCAGATTGAAACATAAGTCTTCTCCAAATGTAGATTAACGCCAGTGGGCTCCAACAGCAATCCATTAAAAAGGTCATGTGCAGGATGCATTTTCATTGGAATCAGGTGGTGTTTGTTGGGAATGTTGTTCAGCTCGATAACATTAAACTCTTCATCCTTCTGTTGTCCATGTGAGCACAAATGGCACAAATGTGAGATATGAAAGCCGAATTTGATGTTGCAACATAGAAACATTGGTAACAGTCATGATCACATGGTCTGATGGTGTTTGAAGAAATTTGGACATGTCCACGTCATCAGTCCTGGTCATGTTTTTGTCTGGTTTCTTGCGCCTCTTCTCTCGGCTCTCCTTTTTGTTTTTGGCTTTGTATTCTCTTCGTTTTTGGGCTCGGTCCAGTAACTGAGCTGCACGCTCTGATCTCCGTTTAATGCCTAGGTTCAACAGCTGTTCGAACAAATCCAGTGGGACATGATCTACGATCCATCCAATGATGTCCTCTTTATTGTAATGTTATCCTCAGGAACCTCGCAGAAACGCGCAGCATAGTGACGAAGTGTTGCAAGGTGAACGTAAGATAGAATATTTATAGCCTCTGATCAATTGATTAAGGTTTCCATATGACTGTCAAATGTTTTAACGGTTAGATTTGTATGGAGATATTTAAGAGATAAAACTGTATGGTATGAGAGCAGAATCCTTTTTTTTTTGAGGAGGAAGAGGAATGGTGCGTAATAAACCTGAATTCAAATAGGAAAATCCCAGAATGAACTTGGCATTCATCAAAAAGTTGTTGACGTGATCGTAGTCTATTATATTCAGATACATATCCCATCATTGCTATCAACTGTTTTGCAACGCATACAATGGAGTAAAGGCAGAGCAAACAATTTACTGTTAATTGATATATTCGAGAGCTGTATCGTCATTATTGCTATTACCCTTTTTGTCACATGTAGATTCAGCTTCTGCGTCAGTTAAACTGTTGTTGACCAGTTCTTGCATTGTTGCATTGTTTCTAACAAGTTATAGTATGACCATGAAACACAGATAAATTATCCTAGACTCACGCAAGATTGGATGCTGGGTGTTCAGAAAATGTTGTAATCTCAGTTATATTCGCAACACTTGAAAGTCTACCATCAATATTTTATAACTGCTGTTATGAGTTTGGCGTGTTGAAGAACAGGTCAATGTCTTCCGATTAGACCGAGGTCGAGGACGACCCATATTCTTGGGCGGTAGAATTTCTATTGCACTGGATGACTCAATATTAGAAGATAGAGTCGGCAGTCGAGGCATTGTTGAAAGAGGTTCATTGTCAACAACAGTTAGTGAACATGGAAGACCGGTGAACGTTTCAGACTCTGAATGAAAGCGTAGGTAATAGGATCCTCTTGGTGAAGGGCTGCTTCAGTATACACATTATATGCGTGATTTAAAGGTCTGTTAGGCGATGGAAGGTATGGTGATCTGGCGTCCGGGTAGTATGGTAATTCTTCTGGATCAAATGTAAGATCCATATATTTTGGAAGATAGTGAAGACGAGCATTGAATGGGAATTCTACATGTCCCTGCGGGTGTGTTAAATGTCCGGCGGTTAGTCTTGAGACTCTAGGTGCGATCTGTCGAGCTGCCTGAGTTCGGATAACTTTTGTTAACTGTGGTAATCCTAATGGAGAGGTTGGAGGGCGATATATAGGGAATATAATGATTTGTCCTTGGAATTTTTCATAAAGTTTTGGGGAATATCGTCCTCGAGTAGAACAATATTTCTTCGTATATCGGATGTTTTGTTTAAGGATTCGGCGGTTATGGTAACGAGACATAGTTGTTTCACAGCTGTCTTCTCTGTTTATATGCTTGCAGAATATCCGCAGCGTTGCCTAAATTGCGTTCAGGTTCCCAGGAATTGTCATTCGGACCGTAGTTTTTCCATTTAACCAAATACTGATATCCTGCCCCACGCTTTCGGTGTGCAAGAACCGCTTCAACTTCAAATTCTTCTTGTCCATTTACGAGATCAGGAGGTGGGGCCATGTAATTTGGTCCATGTGTTTCAGTCTCCCTATATGGCATAAGGAGTGATGTGTGAAAGACTGGGTGAATGCGCCATTGTTTCGGAAGTTTGAGCTTATATGTCACTGGTCCCAAAACTTGCTCAATGGGGAAGGGTCCTTCTCGTTTTGGCGCTAGCTTTCTGGACTGATATGGAATATTGAGGTTTCTGTTTTCGAGCCAAACTTTGTCTCCTATTTCGAATTTGATTGACTTGTCTCTAATTCGTCTAGCCACCATTTGTCTAGCTAATTCATGCGCAGCAAGTGCCTCTTCCCTAGCCTTTCGTAGTAACTGTAGCCGTTCTTCTGCTGCTGGTGTCGTCATTTTCTGCACCGCAGTAGGTAGTGCCACAGGGTTTGTCCCATACATAAGTTGGAAAGGCGATGCTTTAACTGAATCATGATGGCGGTTATTATGGGCAAATTCGGCGATTGGTAATAGTTGTTTCCAAGTGTGCGCTTCATTTGCACAGAATATTCGAAGATAGACTTCTAATTCTTGATTAACTCGTTCTGTTTCTCCATCAGTTTGCGGATGATAGGCGGTGCTCATTCTGTGATCTATTCCTAGTGTCTTTCGGATCTCCTGGAAGACTTTGGCTGAGAATTGTGGTCCTCGATCGGAAATAAGTACGTCGGGTAGACCAAAGCGTTTGAATATTTCGGAGATATAAAGGTTTGCCATTCCTAGTGCGTCTATGGTTTTCTTGCAAGGAGTAAGAATTACCCCCTTCGTAAGACCATGGTCCACCGTGACCAAAATCGAGTCAAACCCATCAGAAATAGGGAGATCAGTGATGAAATTCAAGGTAACTTGTTGAAACGGCCGAGTCGCCTTAGATCCAATTGGTAGGAGGGCCGGGGTGTTGGGGTGCGTGTTCACTTTCATTTGCTGACACGTAGCGCAGCCTATAATCCACTCTTTGACGTGTTTATACATTCCTGGCCACCAGTAGTCTCGTTGTAACAGTTCTAACGTTTTCAAGTGTCCAGGGTGTCCGGAAGTAGGCGATTCATGAACTGTTTTAATAATACTCGTGCGAAGTGTTCCGAGGTCAGGGATATACGCCCTGTCAATGTATCGAATGATGCCGTCGACAAACGCCCAATCCTGGAGTTTGGATTTAATAGGCGGGGCGCGTTGCATTTCTATGACTTCAATGATGGTTTTTCCAAAGCTGTCAAGTGATGTAGCATCTCGGATTCTCTGTGCGAGGTCTGTAGTGATAAGGCGAATAAACTTGTTATTAGGTAACATGATAACATCGTCCAGTATATCGTCGTCTTTCATATGATCAGGACGGCGGGATAACGCATCTGCTTCAAACATTTTTGTTCCTGGTACGTGCTCTATCTTCAGGTCAAATTCCGATAGCATCATAGACCAACGAGCTTGTCAAGGTGTTAACCGTTGCGGGGTTCTATAGAATGAAAGGTTTTTGTGATCGCAATGGACTATAATTGGATGCAGAGATCCATGCAGCAAATGTTGCCATGCTTGTAAACCTTTAATAATAGCCAGTAGTTCTCGGTCATAGATTTGGTAATTCTGTTCTGTTGTGGTTAAGGCGTGTGATATAAAGCCACAAGGATGGAGGGATCTGGAGGCGTCGGCTTGTTTCAATACTGCTCCAGTGGCTTTATTGGAGGCGTCCGTTTGTAGGATGAATGGCCTTGTGGGGTCTGGCATGCATAGGACTGGCATTGACAAAAACTTTTGTTTTAATTCATTGAAAGCCGTCTGACAATCAAGCGTCCAACTGAAGGTTAAACCTTTCTTGGTTAAGTCCGTCAACGGTTTTGCTATAGCAGCAAAGTTGCCGATGAATCGTCTATAGAAATTTTCGAATCCAAGGAAAGATCTAACTTGTTTGACTGTTGTGGGGGTTGGCCAGTCTCTGATACCGGCGAGTTTTACAGGGTCCATTTGAATATGACCAGGCGTAATGAGCATACCCAGGAATTCGACTTCTTGAACGCAAAATTTGCACTTTTCTAGCTTCAAGAATAGGTCTTTCTCCTGTAAGCGCTCTAAGACTCTTTCGGTTCGTTTCTGTATTTCGTCTTTCGTTTTCCCGCAGATCAGAATGTCGTCCATGTAGATAATGAGCCATCCTTTGTTAATCATGTCCTGGAAGTATTTGTTCATCATGGTCTGAAACGTCGAGGGCGAATTGCAAAGGCCAAAGAACATTACTGTTGGTTCATACAACCCTCGGTTTGTAATAAAGGCCGCTTTCCATTCATCGCCTTCTTTAATTCGGACGTTGTTGTATCCCCAGCGCAAATCAAGTTTAGTGAAATAGTTCACACCTTCTAATTTCGTCATTAGGTCTGAGACTAGGGGTAATGGATAGGCGTTTTTGATTGTCCACTCATTAAGGTAACGATAATCTTGGCAGGGTCTAAGAGCGCCGCTTTCTTTTCTTGAAACGAAGAAAAATGGTGATGCCTGTGGTGATTTGGACAGTCGGATGTATCCCTTGTCTAATTGCTCTTTAATCCATTCGTCGAGCGTTGATTGTTCTTTCAGTGATAATGGGTAGATCTTGCTAACTTTTGGTGTAAATCCAGTTTTGAGTTCAATTGCATGGTCCCATGGACGTGATGATGGGAAACGCTCCGATGCTTTTTTCTCGAAGGTAGACTGCCAGGGAAGGTACTCAGGTGGTAAGACAGTTGGCGTTTCGTCGTGTTTTGCTTGGTGTTCAAATGCTTGTGACGCCGATGTTTTTACTCTTATCCAATATTTGTCTTCTCCCCATTGTTGAGTATCTAGCGCCATGCGCCAAATAGGTTTGTCATTTTTTAAATCATCGTCTATTTGGAGGGTTTTCTTTCGCCAATCAATAGTCGGGTTATGCTTTTCCAACCATGGTATTCCGAAGATGATTTCTTGATCCCCTAGATTTGTGATCCATAACCAATTGTCATATGGTTTTCCGTTGATAGAATAGGTAAGATGAGTTCGATGCGTGATCATGCCACTTTGATTAATAGTTCCGTCAGCGTTTTTGACTTTAATTGGTTGATTTAGTTTTTCTTTTGGCCAATCTTTTGATATGCGTTTGTCAATGAAGTTTCCTTCTGCTCCACAATCAATAAGGGCAGATATTTCAGCAGGTTTATCGTTTGTTTGCACATTGATCGAAATCCGTTTATTATTATTGGATTGTACGATTACAGAGTCGAGTGCTAACTGTTCAACTTTATGGGAGGCGTCAACCGCTTTCTGGCGTCTCCTTCTTAAAAACCCTCTGTTTCAAGTTCTTGGAGGGTATTCTCGCGTTCCTCATCTGGGAGTGCTTTCAATAGTGCCCTAATACGTTGGGCAGTTGATTCTTCTGAGGTCGTTTCCTCAATAGTCCTAATGGTGCGATTTTGTGGAGGAGATGGTTTATTGGGCATCGTCTGGGCGTTCCCTTTGTTTGGGCAATCCCTGGATATGTGTCCCTGAGTTCCGCATCAAAAACACTTGCCAGTTTTCCGATATTCCTCTTTTTGGACATCTGAAAGGCGTCCAGTAGTTATGGCATTGACCCCTTTTGATCCGGATGCTGAGTTTCTCGAGTTTCGGTTGAATTTGAAACGTTTCTCCGTGTTTCCTGATCCAGAGGATCGGTTCATCAGTTTCAGGGTCTCCCAAGCATTGTGTAACCGCTCTGCAGCATCATAGGCTGTTTCCATGTTGGTAACTGCAGGGTTTTCGATGATTTTTGCTGCAACTGATGCTGGGAGTCCTTTACAAAAATAGATTCGCTGCGCCATGAACCCTGTGATTCCGGTTGACTGAATAAGCGATCGGAACTTCTGAATATAAGTGGGGATATCAATATCTCCGCCCACTTTCACTTTATCTAGATCATTCAGGGTCCTGGCTGCGGTGTCTGATTCGCCCCAATCAGCTAAGAATCGCTTTTTGAAACTGCTGTAGCTATCCCAAGAGAGCATCGTTCCTTCTTCCTTTTTCTTTCCTTTGTCTGTAGTTGTCTCATCCAATTCCTCTCGGATATTGGATTTCCAATCGTCTAATTCCTCTCCTAAGCGTAGGAAAACATATTTGATTTTCTTCTTGGCAGTGGTAAATCGTTCCTCATCTAGATTGAAGGTGTCATCAAACGCATAGATGAAATGTTTCGCTTTGGATCGTTGTCCTTTGAATTTCTCAATGGAGATTCCCTTTATCCCTTTCGGGATGGTTCCTTTTCGTCTGCCATATTCTTCTTTGTTTCGGTTTCAGGTTCCTGTTTCGGTTCTGTTGCTTGTTTCGAGCTTTCTCCTTGTTTCGGTTCGTTGTCAAATCTAGATCCAGTTCAATCTGCTGTTGTTCCTTGTATTCGTTCCACTTGGCAAGAGTAGATTCCTCAAGTGCGGAGAAGACTCCGTCGGTTAGATCCTCAGTGTCTCGAAATTCGTGCCACCAAGTGAGTTCTGGTTCTTTGTTTGGTGGAAAGAATAATCGGCTATCTGAATTGTTTTCTTCGTTATGCCAATTAATCCAAGTTTCTGCTGGTAATTCTTCGTCAGGGTTTCCTTCTCTGTATTCTCCTTCGAAGAAACTTTCTGGGACTCGCTGGTTCTTTTTCTTAGTGGTTGAAACGTAGTACCACCCTTCGTTTGTTGTGGAAGGATAGACTTCCCTTCGTCCAAGGTAGTACTTTTGCCTATAACAAACGGAGTCGTTTGGCGGTCTGATCTGGGAGGTTCGGGTCTCAATGGTGTCTGGCTAGTGACGAAGCACTGAGCAGTTCCTGAGTTCCAACTTGTGTTACGGACGATGCCCTCGTCTTAGTTCGTTCTAAGTCAACAGCGACAAGCAGAGTCTCGGTCCACTCCCAGTCACTGGACAAAGAGTCTAGACGCTAAGTCAAATGATGACGAAGGTCTTGAGAACAATGAGGAGAAGAGCGTCAAGCTTGAGCGAGGTTGAGAGCAAAACTCGTCTAAGTTGGAACTGAGGCTACTCTTAGAATACATGGATCTTATATACGCTTGGAGAACAAAGGAAACCGTAAAAGGGAATGAGGCTGTAGCTACTTGAGAAAGGAAATGTGAAAGTAACTACGAAAGGAGATAGCATCCAGGCTGTACACTGCGCAGTAATGATGATGATGAAACGGTTCACTAAGACACAGAGACGAAACGAAAAGAGAAATGTAACATATATGTTTTTTTCTAAGTCTCCATATAGGAACACTGTCTTTACATCTAGCGCTTCAATTTCCCAATTTTCTAGCGCTGCTGTAGCCATGAGGAGTCTCACAGTTTCAAATCGTGCAACTGGTGAGAATGTATCATCATAATCAACTCCAGGTATTTGTGAAAATCCTTTAGCAACTAGTCAAGCATGTTTTCGACCATTGCTTTTAACAGCATAAACCCATCTACATTTTACAGGTTTTCTGTTTTTAGGACATGGTACTAATTCCCATACGTCACGGTCTTGAAGGGCTTTAATTTCTTCTGTCATTGCATTATGCCATTCATCCCATTCTTTGGGATTATATGCTTTTAATTTATATGCATCTCTATATGTCCATTGATCCACATTTTTGGAATAATTTGGACTTATGGCTTTTGATAGAAGGTAGTTAACAAATTTATTTCCTCCTTCTTTATGCAATTTATGTATAAAGTTGACAAGATTGTCACTAGGTGACTTAGATCTGAGATGTTTATTTATCTCATCTTCACTTGAATTACCAAATGGATCTTCATCATCAGACTTTGGTTGGTTCAAATCTGGAATAGATTCACCACCTGAAATTGGTCTGATTTCTTTTTCTGATTCTTCTTTGTCAGATCCAGAATTAGACGGAGTTTTATAATTGTCTGTTTCTGATCCTGAACTAGAAGGTTCATCCATTTGTAAATCCATTTCTATTTGTTTTAATGGATTTTCTAGTGCTTTTCGTGAAGTTGAAGGACTGAGGATAGGTCTAAGCCTTCCTTTGCCTTTCCCAAAAACTCTTTTCTCCCATTCTGACTTAGATTCTTTTTCTGTCTGAATGGGATTTTATCGTCTGTAGAAATTGTCAGACAAGAATTTTGGTTTTTTAATTCGGAAGTCCTTCTGAGAGTTTCATCAAATCTCTCATCTCATCTAGATTTTCCTTTCTCTGAACGTTTATCCCCATGTCAATCTTTGGGGATATTTGTTGTTTGTTCAGGAGGTGTAATTGTTCGATTCAGATTTGGTTCTATATTATCCTGATTTTCCTTATCAGAGTCAGATCTGAATATGGTAGCCCTTTATCATTATCATTATCATGAGATGGACTGCTGTTTCCATCAAATGTAGCATCATGATTTTTATGATAATAATTGTTTCTTTTATCCTTGGGAGTATCATCATCACTGTCACTATCATATGAGTGACAACCATGGTGTATGTGGGAATTGGAATCAGATTCCTGTCCTTCTTCATCATCCCAAGTTTCAATACCTGGTGGACGTTTAAATAGTTTCTCATTTTGGCCTTCTATTTTGGCTCTAGGAAATATATGTTCATCAAATAATGATTGAACACCAACAAATATGGAGTTATTGTTTTGCATGAATTTATAAGCTTTTGAGCCATTTTCATATCCAATGAATGTCATGGCTTCAGCTCTTGGCGTAAGCTTATTTGGCTAATTTCTTTTGGTAAGAAAACCCATGCTAAACATCCAAATGTTTTAAAGTAATGAACCTCTGGCTTTTTGTTATATAAATTTTCATATGGAGTCATCCATTTTGTTCTTTTTAATGGTGTGCGATTATATGTATGGATAGCAGTTTCCATTGCAAATTCCCACCATAATTTAGGGCATTGTGCATGGAGTCTCATACTTTCTGCTTTTTCCAATATGGTATTATTTAATCTTTGCACGACCATTTTGTTGGTGGATGTATGGTGCACTTTGTTCATGTAATATGCCTTTTTGCTTTAAGAATAGATCAAATTCATTTGATTTAAACTCTCCCCCTCGATCCAATCTGAAACGTCTGACTTTTCTTCCTGTTTGATTTTCAAACAGTGTAACAAAGTCTTTAAAGTTTTGAAACGTTTCTGATTTTGATTAGGAATGCCAAGAAGGCATATGAAGAATAGTCATCAAGAATCATTAAACACCATTTTTTACGATGGTATGATTCTTGTGGAAATTCAAGCAAATCAGCATGTAACAACTCTAAGGGTTGTTTTGAACAAGTTTGTGAAGTAGGATAAGATTTATTATGCATCTTTCCTTGTGCACATCCTGAACAAATAGGAATATCTGAAGGTATTTTGATTTTACTATCAAAACCTTCAGTATTTTGGCTCATATTTTTAATTACATTTTTGTTTGCATGAGCCATACAATTATGCCAGGTAGTAAAATCAGCCAAGTTGACTAATTTGTTCATTCTTTTATCAATAATCACTTCTGCCCAATGAATCAGTTCAAACCGATTTTTAGGTCTAGCAATTATTGAATTATTTCCTTTATATGAAAATACTGTCTGATCACTGTTAGATGATTTGACATAACCAGTGATCTTTAATTGTCCAATGAAATAAGTTTATGAGAAGCTTTTGGCATGTAACACACTTCCAATTTAGCGGTATGTCTCTGTCCTTTGGGATTTTTAAAGGTGAGGAACATGGTTCCTTGACCTAATATGAGAGCAGCTGATTTAGAATCTGCTGTCTTTATTTCTTCAGGTTCAGAATATGGATTATACTCAACAAAATCATTTTTGTTATTAGTAATGTGCACAGATGCACCAGAGTCTATGATCCAATATTCTTGTTCTAAATTCTCACTTTTACACAGTGCAGATTTCATTACATTAGCAGCTATTAGGCTACTTTTACATCTGCTACCTACAAACTTACCATTACTTGTGATTTTATGATGGTTACATAATCAGTACTTGTATCCTGGTTAGTGAGAAGAACATACTTGTCCCAATAACCATTATCTATTTCATTAATAGATTTTTCCTCAACTTCTTTCTCATTATGAGAAATTTCTTCATCATCTATCCTAGCTATAGGTATAGATGCATCAACAAAGTCTTCTTCTATAAGATCTTTTCCTTTTCCTTTAAGATCTTTGATTCTTTTATTATTTTTAATGTTTCAGAATCGACTTTGTTAATGTTTGGTCCGATTCTATCAGCCAATTTTGAAGAAGAAGGTTGTGGAACATCCACTTCCATATCATGGTTATCAATATAACCATGTTAGCAAATTTTCTAAGATCCGCTTTATCCCTCTTGGATAATTCTCCAGGAGCATTAGCAGCCATAGATAGGAGATTAAGTTTTCTCTTCCTATTATCTCTATGTTGCTTATTAGACTCCCAGTTAGGTCCTCTTTTGTTTCCAGGAGGTACATAAGCAGGTCTATTACTAGGACCTGCTTGCGCATTATTTGGGACATATTATATTTCCCTTTAGGCATATTTACCCTGGGTGTAAATCCAGGTTTTTTATAAGGTTTTTTGCCTTTAGAGAATTTGTTCCCACTCCTTTGAACAAAATTTGCAGATGGATTTCCTGAGTCAGCTTTATGATGCTGCCATTCATTCTCTATCTCAGGAATGAGATCTTTTAACTTTGTCTCTCCTAGTGTCATTTTAAGGAGGACATAAGTTTTGAATGAATCCCAGGATGATGGTAATTGATCTAAGACTTCCATATATTGGAAATCATCATCAAATTTCTTTCCATTCTGATCCATTTCAGCCCAGAGCTCCATTAACTCATGGACTGATTCTGCAGGACTTTTCCCTTTCGAGAATTCCCAAGTTTTTTTGTCTTTTTATAAATATTAAATACAGCTACTGCTCCAGGCTTTGCAAATGCAGTAACGAGTGCATCCCAGGTGGCTTTTGACGTCTCTTTTGTATATAATTTAAGAGAACTGGGCAAATGGAGTGATATTAATCCATTTGCTTTATTGTCATTTTCTAGCCACTCTAAGTGTAACTTCCATTTCTGGCTAAGTGCTGACACTTGTGCAGCTGTTACACTGGTTGCATTCATTTTTTCCTCGTCTGCAACTGTATATTCATTATGTGTAATGCCTCCATTCACATATTGCCATACAGATTTCGATTGGAGCATAGCCTTCATTAATCATTCCCAAGTATTCCAATTACTGGAACCCTTTAATATGGGAACTCTATCCTTGTCACTGTTGTCCACTCCAACAGGATAATGGCTTTTATTTGTTTGAGCAATTTTATCAATATTTGCCCAGCCATATTTTCCTTTTGTGGACAATGTAAGATGGAAATGCCCATTCTGCTGCTCAACTAGAGTGAAGCCAACGTCTTTACGAAGACTATGGCTCATTTCAGACATCTCTTTAATAGTAGGATATGCCTTCCACACATATTTGGGCAGTGCTCTAAGTTTAACTGCTGCCAAATAGCAGAAACCTGGTCTTTTCCAGATAGGTTTCTGATGTGTGTGAGTTAACACTCTATTTGTTGATTGTATTCTAATGAATTCACCCTTCTCTAATGGGTGATCCTTTTGAGCAGCTAGGAATGTTTCATTCTCATCATCAGATAATTCCCAATGAGAATTATCAGAACCATAGAGTAGATCTTCAAAGGTTTGATCCTTTGATTCCTTTAACTCATCATGAGTAGAAATTCTACTTCTAGGTTCTTTGGATCTAGCAGTGATTTGGATATTATCGGTTTTCAATTTTAACCGATTTTCCTTCTGACATTGTTTCTTGGCTCTTTTCTTTTCATGAGCCAATTTTTGTTCGTCAGATTCCTTGGAGAGCCAAGATTCTGCATTTTCTGCACGAATCCTTTGCTCATCCACCTCTTTTTGCAATTTATTAATTGCAAGTTTAACCTTTGTATTTTTTCGTATATGATCTATACGCTCTTTAAAGTTGGCCTGTTCTTGTGATTCAATGATCTCATGTGTTTCTTTGAGATCATGTCTTAATTTGTCATTATGACTCATTAAGACATCACATGTTTTTACTACTTTTTTAACAGTGCCAGCTATATCCTTAATCGTATCTTGATGATTACTCATCATGATTCGAGCATCCTCCACTAGATCATGTGCATCATGTAATTCTTGTAGTCTTTTATAGTGAATGGTGGAGTCACTTCGTCTTTGTTTGACTACATGAATTTTATTAGGCATGATGCCCATATTTACAAAGGTTTTGGCAATTGCTTGCCACTCCTTAATATCTTTATATGATGGTTTCCCATCTTATCTCCCTTGCGTCTCTCCTTCCTGGTTCCCCCCAGAGGATGGTACCAGAAGCGGGTCAATCTCCCACTTCAACGCATCAGTAACCATCCTTGCTCCAAACAACTTGAGCCATTGCTCATGTCTTCTTTCCTGTTCTTCAACAGGAAGGGAATGTACCAAATTAGGATTATTTGCCTTTTGGAGTCTAAGGGGACCATGCACATTTTTCAAGCCATTTTTAGCAATGGCTGCAAAGTTGGACCTAGATGGTCCAGGCACAGGAACAGGGGACCTATTCTCCACATTGCCTAGACGTGGGAAAGGTGTTGGTGGCCTAACCTGTTCAGATTTGAACAGGGGTTCAGTGCCAAATTGCACTGGATTCGGGTTTACATATTTTTCCGAATCTGCCTGAATCGACGAGTCGATTTCCCTATATCATGCGCCATTTTGCACATGTGATCCTGTTGCTGTCTTTGGTAGCGGGCCAGCACCGCTTTCTCTCGTGCCTCACGACATTGGGCCAATTCTAATTGACTGTCATCTAGACGCTGTTGTCTAGTATCTGAGTCAATTTTTTGATTTGGCCCACTGCCTGTTACTCTAGTTTTCCCTGCGCTCTTTTTGTGAGACACTGGTATCCATAGGTTACCAAGAGGCAGGGTCACTGATTCCTGTTTGATAACAGGGGAGGAGGACGAGGACGGTGTGTGTAAAGAAGGGAGTGAAGACGGAGTCTTTACTTTAGGGGTCTCCGGGATTGCTGTGCCTGCTGCTGGTCTGCGTGTACCATGGAACAAGGTCCAAGCAGCACGACCCTTATACAGAATAATTACATAATATAATCGGAACAATGGGACAAAAACCCATATATTGATATAAGCACTTAATTATTCACGGCCAATAGGGGGGTGCTGATGCGCTGTGCAGCGGGCAAACCCAAAAGAAACCCAATTTCTCGGTGCTCGAGCACACCTTCAGTGATCAACCGAGGCAGCATTTGAAACGAATGGGAGGTAACAAAGGGGGAATTGGCACGCAACACGTACGACAGGGGGGCGAGTCCTAGGAGGTTCTCAGACTTGGCTGAAGGTACGAGGCGCGCAGGCACCTGGTTATGTGATAAATGAAGTGCGAGTGGTACTGAGTTACTTCAAAGGGGGCAACGAGGATCAAAGACTGATCAAATCTTGATGGGTGAGGCAATGAGGACGAGTGTGGCTGATAAGGAAACACGTCGAAGGCTACGCAAGATACTGGGGCAAAGGTCGAGACAAGGCAAGCACAGACTGAGACAAGACAACACTGGGGACCTTGGCAAGACTCGGAGGCGGCCAAAGCTTGAACCGTGAACTCGGAGGGGAGGGAAGAAAGGTCAGGACTTCTCTGTCATTCGTCTAAGACAGGTACATATATATATATATATAGAACAAAATATCAAAAGGGGTAATTTGGAACAGTGTTCAACATCAGCAACATAGTAAAAGTCCACTTGCTACCATCTTCTTGAAGCCCAATCGAAGAACGACGATGGGAATAGGTCCATGACAACAGAAACGAGCATGTGCACCAGGCACAAACTGGGAATACTTCTCCACCAACATCGCCGACATTCACGACACCCAACAAGCACTCCACAGATCCTCGGGTACCTCGGTTGAAGTTGCCTGTAACTGGATAGCAACGCACAGCCTACGTTGCAATGCCTTTGTGGTTTCTAGGCTTTGTACTCGTGACAGAGCAGGTCCTCGAGCTGGGGATGGTGTGTCAATTCCGCTGGAAGTCACGCTACGTGCCGGGTCGAATAATATGGCATCAGCTGGTGCGCTGGAATGAGCCTCGAATGCAGCACGCCTTCTCGATTGATGACCACATATCGTCCGAGGGTTCGTCCAACAATGATTAGTGGTCCTCCAGATGCTATCTCCCTTTGGTAGCCTTCCTGCACTGTGACTGTGACAATTCTCCATACAACTTGACCGACGACGAACATGGCGCTTCCTGCAGAGGCGAGCTCTTCTAATCGAACCGAGCTGTTGATTAGTTCGAGGTGGAACCGGCTTTGACTGTATGGGTCCCTGGGCGTACGCAAGGCAGATGCCTCGTCCGGGTCATGGAACATTGGCTCTAAGCCTCCTCGAGCACTGATCTGACATGTCAACATGGTTCGTCTCTCCTCCGTCACCGTCCTTGAGTCTCCGAATTGTATTCCTATCGAGTCCAAGATGGATATACTGGCTTGCTCAGATGCTGGTAGCCGCAAGAAGGCTCCCCCTGGGGTGAACAAAATGAAGTTGTTGTGCGTTGGCGGTTCGACTGGGCTGGGAGGTACGTCTATCATGGAAGAGTCCGGATCTACTGTCGGAGGTTCGGCGCGATCGGATATCCTTGATGCAAGTGACGAACGGGCTGGCGCCGCGAGTCGTTCGAGTAGGGTCAAGGACTGTATGGTCGAGGGCGTTCCACTCTGCATCGGTTGAGTCATAGAAGCTTTGGCTGGTTGGACATGCACAAGTCTGGGGCTATGGAGGGGGGTGATCATCCTGTCCTTATGTCAGCGAGGCACCAGGCACCCATTTTGCTGAATTTGCAATGTGGTGGGGCCCTAGTGACTGAACTGAGGTTGTCGCAATGTAGCTGGGTAGCGTGGAATGGGGACTGTCTAGGGACTGAAAGATGTTTCAGGTATCCGCTAAGACCAAGGAGGCCGGATCGAAGACCTTGTCTGATCTCGAGCTTCGACCTTCATTCGGCGGGGCACTGCTGGCACTACGGACTTCGATTTGTGAGCAGGATGCTTTGACTCAGCTCGAATGGCTTCCTCGGGAGCTGAATAGGACTAGCACAGGTACTGACACGTTCCAGGCGTATCAGCGCGAAGCCTTTTGATCGGGGGATGGGACAGAACCCGATCCGATCTTTATCTGTCATAGACGGCCCTAAATCCGGAGAATGTTGATAAGCCAGAATTCACCATCCAGCCCAGATCTGGATAAAATCAACAGATCCAGAGTTATGGTTTTGGTATTGACCGGGGTAACACAGAAACCCAGGGCTGGTATAGTTTGCCATACTAAGTATTATTTTCACACCTCTCCAGGTGGTGCCTGCAGATCTCTGTCAAGATCGAGGCATACTCATATTACTGGTGAGTTCCCAGGGTTATGTCAGCAATCATAATGGTGATTACAGTATTGTGCAGCTATGGGTGCTACTAACAAACCTAATTTCCTGTTTGGTGAGTACCAAAAGTGGGTGACGCTATCTCCTGTGCGATGACAGCATGGTGCGCACAGCCACTTCGCTTATAAGCGAAATGATGTCATAGGTCAGCCATCAGGTCTGCGAGCAGACAGGGCCCATAACCTGTCAAAGCAACAACCGACAGGAGCGCAGCAGAATAGTAGAGCTGAGTAAGTTAACACTTACTGGTAGCTGTAGTAGTCACTTAAGTCCGCTGTAGAGCGATCACTTAGTAGAGCAGAGGATGTAGATTGACGTCTAAGTACTGAGGTATTTATACAGTCTATCTACTGGTCTGATGTCAGTGATATTAGTAGTGCTGACTGATCATTTCTATTGTGCTTGCTAATGCACAGTCATTGCTGTGTCAATAGCTGTGTGGAACACAGCTTTGCACAGTCATGCACATGGTGCACTATTGTCTGAGTTTGACATCTGTCAAACTCTATAATATCTGTCTAACTCTATAATTATGTCCACATGTACAAACATTGATTATATGACAGATTAGATAAGATCGGATAGATCCAAGATGTTCCCCACGGTGCAGAACACATTGTGCGTGAAACGGATTACATCCGTTTCAACACTGTCAATCTCAAAGCGCTACCAAGGTTGTATGTCAGACTTCAAAGCCCTCTATTCCGAAGAAACGAAAATTCAACAAGTTATTGTGATTGTCATGCGCTACATGCGGTCGCAATAATCACAACACTAGCAAGTGTCGATTTAAAGATAAACCCAAGTGTGGGTATTGCAATAAATTCAGCCATAAAGTCAAAGATTGTTGGACGAAAAAGGGGAAAGAGGCAGATATAAAACGCGGTAAAAAGGAGACCACGCATATTATGACAGATATTGACGTCGCTGAAATGTCTAAAATTACGGAGATATTTGGCAACGATGTAAATGTAGTTGAGAATGATGCAAACAGCACCGATTCCTTTTATTATTGGTATTCGGATTCTGCGACAACATCTCATATAACAAATCAACAAAATATATTAACTAATTACTGAGCACATTTGCAAATGATAAATGGTGTAGGCAGTTTATGAGTCCAAGCTTATGGACATGGAACTGTACACCTAATCTCCCACATTGGGAAAATTAATAGGGAAATATATTTGACGGACATATTGTACGTACCATCAGCAACCAGTAATTGTTATGAGCTCACGCCCCTAAGCACAACCCACACTTTCCCCCTAGGGGGCCCACAGGCCTCGTCGCTGGCCAGAGGATAGAAAGGAGACGAGAACGAGATAGATTGGGGTGGAGAGAAACTATCTGAAGTCTCGGGAGACTCCAGCTACAATGTACCTACTTATATACTATTCTATGAGGACCCCTTGCGACTCCCAGACCCACCGGCACTCCCCCACTCTGACTCACTCCTATTGTTCTTGGTGAGCATGTGCTTGGGCGCTGCCGCAGTTGCTGTGCATATGAGCACATATGGGCGTGGCCACTCTGACTCCATTCATAGACCTCTTCTGGACTGATCTAGACCCTGACCATAAGGAGCAACGCCTTGAGGCATTGTGCGTTCCCATCGCGATCCTTTATAGACATGCGCACTGTCTTGCGCCTTCATCTGATGCATGATGGCTTGATGCGCTGATCCTCCTGATGCACTGATGCCGAGTGTGATGCCATCAAGGTGGCAATCCACCTTCCTAGTCCAGCCGTCCTTCCGTATATAGTATTGGATGGTTTCTCCAACCATCGTCTTGCCCTTTGGTGAGCGCTCCCATGCGCTGACTCAACCTTTGGCATCCCATAGTGTCCTGTAAGGCCCCAGGCCTGTTATAACATGTATAGAAGTCATCCCAGATGACTGTAAGGCAAAACCGAATTTGAGGGCTAGGATTGCGATCCTAACAGTAATCTTGTTTCCACAACACGCCTTGATATACAAGGTGGCTCAACCAGGACAAGCAATCAATGCATATATCTTTATAATAAAGATAATGTTTTGATTGCAACTGGAGAGCTACATAATCGACTATATAAGTTAAATGTCATACCAAAATTTTTGGAAAATACCTATGTTGTTTTGAATAAAGAACCATCCTCATGGGATTGGAGATATGGACACATTAGTGTCTTTTGATAAAGTATTTATACGAAAAAGGATTAGTAAATGATTTAAACATAAATACACGCACTAAAATTTCTGATTGCGGCGCATGTTCAGCCACAAAATTAATGAGAATTGCATTTCCTAAAACTCATAAGGTCAATGCTAAATTTCCTGGCGAATTGACACACAGTGACCTTTGGGGACCGAGTACGACAACCTCCATTGGAGGAAATTGTTATTTACTCGTATGTGTCGACGATTATAGCAGACACATTACTGTACAACCTATAAAAGATAAATCTTTAACATCAGAGTATCTGATTGGATATTTAATAAATGTTGAAAAACAACATGATACAAATGTCAAACACATTCATTGTGACAATGGAAAAGAATATATCAATGAAAAATTACTCACTTGGTGTGAGAACAAGGAATTATAATAGAAACTACAGCTCCACATTCACTGCAACAAAATGGTGTTGCGGAGCGCATGAACCGTACATTAATAGAATTAATGCATGCTATGCTATTTGCGCGTCAATTACCTCAATTTTTATGGACAGCAGCTGTAAAACATGCTGCATACCTTTGCAATCATGCTTATACAAAAGCGCATCCATTTAATACACCATACGAACTATGGCTGCATAAAAAACCAAATGTTGCTCATTTTTATGAATTTGGTGCACTGGTATGGGTACTATGAGATCCGCCAACTCAATCAAAGCAAGTGCCAAAAGCCCTAAAACATACTTTTATGGGTTTTAATGATGAAAATTCCAGTATATATTATTACGACGCTCAAACGCATCAAATAAAACTCACGCATAATTATTCCTTCATTGCTCGTAGTGAAGGGGAGGAATGGGATCAAGACGCAACGAGTGTTGAAAAAATTGACACAACAAGTATTGAAAAAGATGTGACGAGCACTGAGAAACATGTTAAAAGAAAACTTTCTCAATTAGACGAAATACCTCATCGTACCAAACGTCCACATATTATTCAGGATTATTATAAATTAAATGATCTGGATATTGGACTGGAATTAGCTGCTATTTTTCAAGAAGAGGAAGACATGTTTATTCCTGTTGATGAATTGATAAATATGGCATGCATTGACACAGAAGGTTCTAACGAGAACCCGAAATCACTTGCCAAAGCTAAAATGTCAGATGAATGGCCTGAATGGCGTAAAGCTATCGAGGCTGAATTGAAACAATTAAAAGATATGGGAACTTGGGAATTAGTTGAACGCCACGCAACCGAAAGCCTATTGCGATAAATGGGTGTTGTGGGAGATATAATAAGGAAGGAATACTCATTAAATATAAGGCACGCTTAGTGGCAAAAGGTTACTCACAGATCCCAGGTACCAACGAGTGTTGAAAAAATTGACACAACAAGTATTGAAAAAGATGTGACGAGCACTGAGAAACATGTTAAAAGAAAACTTTCTCAATTAGACGAAATACCTCATCGTACCAAACGTCCACATATTATTCAGGATTATTATAAATTAAATGATCTGGATATTGGACTGGAATTAGCTGCTATTTTTCAAGAAGAGGAAGACATGTTTATTCCTGTTGATGAATTGATAAATATGGCATGCATTGACACAGAAGGTTCTAACGAGAACCCGAAATCACTTGCCAAAGCTAAAATGTCAGATGAATGGCCTGAATGGCGTAAAGCTATTGAGGCTGAATTGAAACAATTAAAAGATATGGGAACTTGGGAATTAGTTGAACCGCCACGCAACCGAAAGCCTATTGGCGATAAATGGGTGTTCGTGGGGAGATATAATAAGGAAGGAATACTCATTAAATATAAGGCACGCTTAGTGGCAAAAGGTTACTCACAGATCCCAGGTACCGATTATAACCAGACCTATGCACCTGTTGTTTGTCTCAAAACAATCTGCGTGTTAATAGCCAAAGGGGTACAAAAATCCTGGAGAATGCATCAAATGGACGTCAAGGGCACATACCTTAACGGACATATACACGAACGGTTGTTTATGGAACAACCGGACAGATTCGAAGATGGCACACATAGGATCTGTAAATTAATTAAGAGCTTATATGGATTAAAACAAGCCGGTGATGCGCACTAGGTGGACTCAACCTCCAAACCAACCCTAAACCAACAGAGGTGCTCGGGCGCTCCTTCAGTGACTGATCGAAGGCACACAAGGGGTGTCAAAGGGGATTGAGGTGATCAAGACAACCTAAAGCGACTGCTGCGAGTGGAGAGGCCTGCTGAACTGCACTAGACAGTTGGGAACACTAGGGAATGCTAAAAGAACGAAGGGGCGCAAGATACTGAGAGGACGAGGGCAATAACGGCTAGATGAAGGTCGCAAGAAGGCTCGAGGCGCAAAACTAGGCTCAACGCAATGAGGGGACTGCTGGGTAGGCTCGAGGGACGCAAGGGAAGCGAGGAGAATGGGCTTAGAACGAAACTCTGAGAGGGGAACAACTGGGGGGAGCTATCATCTGGTCTCTGTGTTCTCTTTGTTGTCTATTGTGCTATACAGGGGATATCCTATATATAAGTGAAAAAGGGGGGAAAGCGACGCAAAGGGGGTGTGCCTGAAGCTAAAAATAACCTATGATCGAACTGGCAATGAAACTAATGATGTGGAGCAAGTGAAACATATGCTGTGCAAACCATGACAATGCAATCCTGATGGAAACTGAGCTTCATGCAACATTCTAGACTGTGTCTGGGGTCTCTAGGGAGCTGAGGGACCAATAAGCGACGAATGGGGAGCTGCTGGCAATGGGACGAGGGTCAATCGAGGGGCTTGGGATCCTTGGATGGCTTTGAATGGCTAAAGCACCAAACGCGCTGGCACACTCTTGGTCTGAGGAACACTACTTGATCTCTGGACAAGTTCTGAGATGTTGATCGAAGGTGGGGCTAGTGCTGCTAGGCTTGAACAAGTGGATCGAGGTCGCCAATCACTTCGAATGTGTTGCTGAGCTTCGTAGCTGCTTCGAACATGTCTGGTAATTGTTGCAAACAACGCGTAGACTCACTGGATGCTCATCACCGGACGTGAATGGAATACAGAATTCAATGGAAAACTTCTGAAAGTGGAGTTCCGTCGATTTATATCTGATCCATGCGTCTATATGCGTGACAAACAAGGTCGCGTTGGCATAATTACCATATGGGTAGACAACCTTATATTGTTTGCATCTGATAATGAGATAATGGATCTCATGATAAAATTATTAAATGAAATGTTTGAGGTGACAGACCTCGGTGAACCTAGTAAAATCATTGGTATTGAAATAAATATCAATCATGAGAAAGGAGAGGTGAAACTCACCCAAACGCAATATATAGAATCACTTCTCCAAAAATATGGACTTCAGAATGCAAACGGCATTCAAATACCTATGGATACTAACTTTAAAATTGAAAAAGTATCCAGATCCTCGAAACCCGAGGATAAAAGCAATGCGTACGTGTCATTGATTGGTTCATTAATGTTCATTGCTGTGGCTATGCACCCAGATATAGCATTTGCTGTTAACCGTCTTGCGTCATACACATCGAATCCAGATTTAGTGCATTGGTCAGCCGCTAAAAAAGTTTTAAGATATCTCTCAAGTACAAAATGTGAGGGAATAACCTACCAGCCTATCCAAAATGACGAGAATAATCCATTTGTTGGATATTCAGACGCAAACTATGCGTCAAGTGATGATACTATATCCATTTCTGGATATACATTCATTGCATCTGGAGGGGCGGTAACATGGGCGTCAAAGAAACAAACTTCTACATCCCTTTCGACGACCGAAGCTGAATATATATGCCTCTCGGATGTGGTGGCCCAAGAAGCCTCATGGCTTCATAACCTCCATAAAGAATTGAAAACGGAGATTAACTCACCTATAACTATATATGGAGACAATAAGGGGCTTTAGCGATTGCGGAAAACCCGCAGTATCATAAACAAACGAAACACTTTGATATAAAAAATCATTATATCAGAGAAAAAATAAAAGAGTGGTCAATAAAGACCACTTACCTTTCAACTGCTGATATGACAGCAGACATATTTACGAAACCCCTTCCTCGTGACAAGTTCATAAAACATAAACGCGAGCTAGGAGTATCCTAAGCTTGAAGGGGAGTGTTGACGTGGGCAAGCGTCAGATACGTCCGAGCGCACTTACATAAACAATAGAAGCGGAGGTTCAAATAGAACACACGTGTATATTAGGTTCGAGTGCCTTGTTCTAATTTAAGACACGGCTCCGCACTACTTCCATCTGCGTCAGTCTAACCACACTGTCCTCCTGTCATTGTTCATCAGCAAACTTGGGGTTTCCCCACAGTGCCCACAGTGTTGCAGGACTGGCAGACAAGTCACAGACTTCAAGTAGAATGTTTGCAGAAACCTGCAGTGCCCACAGTGCCCACAGTAAATCTGCAGTGATTTTGTAGTAACCTGGCAGTGAATTGGCAGAATGTTGCAGACAGCTGCAGTGCCCACAGTGCCACAGTACTGACAGTGCTGACAGTGAATCCACAGTGAATCTGCAGTGAATCCACAGTGACCTGCAGTGAACCTGCAGTGATTCTGCAGCAAGCCTGCAGAGACCTGCAGTGAATCCACAGTGATCTGCAGTAATTCTGCAGCAATTCTGCAGAGACCTGCAGAGACCTGCAGTGACCTGCAGTGAATCCACAGTGATCTGCAGTAATTCTGCAGCATTCTGCAGTGACCTGCAGTGACCTGCAGTGAATCCACATTGATCTGCAGTGATTCTGCAGTGACCTACAGTGATCTGCAGTAATTCTGCAGTGACCTGCAGTGACCTGCAGTGAATCCACAGTGATCTGCAGTGAATCCACAGTGATCTGCAGTAATTCTGCAGTGACATGCAATGGCCTGCAGTAATTCTGCAGTGACCTGCAGTGACCTGCAGTGAATCCACAGTGATCTGCAGTAATTCTGCAGTAACCTGCATGGCCTGCAGTAATTTTGCAGTGACCTGCAGTTAATCCACAGCAATCTGCAGTGAATCCACAGTGATTCTGCAGTAATTCTGCAGTGGCCTGCAGTAATTCTGTAGAGACCTGCAGTGACCTGTAGTGGGCTGCAGTGAATCCACAGTGATCTGCAGTAATTCTGCAGTGACTGCAGTGGCCTGCAGTAATTCTGCAGAGACCTGCAGTGAATCCACAGTGACCTGCAGTAATTCTGCAGAGACCTGCAGTGAAGTCTGCTGCAGTGCGACCTGCAGTGACCTGCAGTGACCTGCAGTAATTCTGCAGTGACCTGCAGTGACCTGCAGTGACCTGTAGTGACCTGCAGTAATTCTGCAGAGACCTGCAGTGAATCCACAGTGATCTGCAGTGACCTGCAGTGGCCTGCAGTAATTCTGCAGTGACTGCAGTGACCTGCAGTGACCTGTAGTGACCTGCAGTAATTCTGCAGAGACCTGCAGTGAATCCACAGTGATCTGCAGTGACCTGCAGTGAATCCACAGTGATCTGCAGAGATCTGCAGTGACCTGCAGTGCTCTCAGACTCTGCAAGACTCTGTGGGACTCTATGGGACTCTGTGGGACTCTGTATCAGCACTGCAGCTGTCTGCAATGACTTGTCAATTGGCTAAACATGAATAACTTATGAACCACTGGTTGGAATCGTTGCTGCCAGCAACGAAAGTTGTGCGCCTTCTTCCATACTACAGCTCTTGTCACACACTCAAGCCTGGATTTGTAGATCTTGACTCAGAAAATAGGATTTAGTCGAGTGAGAGCAGTGGCAAGACTAAGTCCACTGGATAGGATGTAGGATATATGTCTTTTTGAGACCAACATAACAATGCCAGTTTGTGTAATGGTTTGTATCGCTTCAGCTGTGCTCTAAGGTTGTGAGTTCAATCCTGGTCATTGGCAAGTTATTTATGTTCATATATTACCTTAATTGACCAGAGTCCCACAGCATCCTGCAGAGTCCCACAGAGTCCCACAGAGTCCCACAGAGTCCCACAGAGTCCCACAGAGTCTTGCAGAGTCCCACAGAGTCCCACAGAGCCTGGAGAAAAGGTATATGTTCTGTGCAGCACTATGCAGTACTGCCACAGACTGCCAGCAGACTGTGGCAGTACTGCACAGAACATATACCTTTTCTCCAGGCTCTGTGGGACTCTGTGGGACTCTGCAAGACTCTGTGGGACTCTGTGGTGCTCTGTGTTTTATTGGCACAGTTTTTTACTTGGATTGCCACAGACTGCCTGCAGACTGTGGCAGTACTGCACAGAACATATCCCTTTTCTCTAGGCTCTGTGGGACTCTGTGGGGTTCTGTGGGGCTCTGTGGGGCTCTGTGGGGCTCTGTGGCTTGTTGGAACAGTTATTTACTTGGACTGCCACAGACTCCCAGCAGACTCCCACAGACTGCCACAGACTGCCAGCAGACTGTGGCAGTACTGCACAGAACATATACCTTATCTCCAGGTCCTGTGGGCTCTGTGGTACCTCCACAGTGCTGCAGAGGCCTCTGCAGAGAGACCCCAAGTTTGCTGATGTTTATCGCTTTCCTGTTCACCGGCTACTTCCGTATTCGTTCACGCGAAAGCTAACACATATATTGGTTTACACGTCAATGATTGATAGTGGCTCACTAGTGTTGTCAATGGCTCGGCTAATAGCTGCTAGCTGGCTTAGCTAAGCTGATTATTAGCCAAGCCATAGCTATTTTTGGCTATGGCTTTGATTGGCTAGGCTATAGCCATAGAGCAGCTTATGAGCCGGCTATAGCCGGCTATAGCCGGTTTAACCATGAGTCATTGTGTCTCTTGCCCGTTCACATTCGCCCTTCTCCCCTCTCGCTTGTTCACACCCTCTCGCCCGTTCACCACTCCGGCTAAAGCTAAGTCCCGGAGCCGGTTTTTCAGCTTGGCTCGGCTCCCAGAGCCAGCTAGAGCCAGCTCTGGCTATCTTTTTCAAGTTGACTGACGCCCCACCCCAGGTAATGCCTCCTCAGGCATTGTAGTGTTTTTGAAGCTCTTATTTACATATTCCTTGCTCAAGAAGGTTGGAGAGCACTGGCATGATGGGAAGCCAGGGTAGGGGTCTGGGCACAAGGTGAGTAAAGATTTGGTCATATCTCAGCCATTCCTAGACGATTCCCTTGAATACAGAATCATTTTGATAGCTCTTTCTGAGACCATTCTCGACGTGTTAACCGTTTGGCACCGCGCGCTTGATCCCGCCGTAAACATAAAGCTGAGTCACACCATGTGTTTTTATATCATATCTCCCCAATTTCTTGACGGTTTTCCTTCAATCTTACACCGTTTGCAAGCGCTCTGACCCTCTTCCTTGTCGCATTGACCGCTCGATGCGGCGCACTTTCGCTCTTTCGTTATTCATCAATCTTTCATTCACATCATATTTACATGCTAGTGGGCTCATATCTCACTCATCCATGGTCGGTTTCACTCAAAGTATGTTGTATTTATAAGCATTTCTCTGCACCTAGGAAATCTGATGCATTGCAAACACTTTTGGCCAGGATGGGTAATTAAAGCAATGAGACATAATGATAGCTAGCCTATTTATCACAGTCCACTCATAACTTGAAATTCCAAGGGAAACTACTTTATATATGTGTATTTGATAGAATTACATGCAAAACTGGACCTACAAGACTAAAGAACAGGAAAACCCAGTACCTGAGTATACAGATTTGTGAATAGCAAGAAAATGAATGTGCAGCGTATGAAGCAGTCACTGCGCTGAGAACGACAGGAGGCGCTTCTAAACGATACAGGAATAAAAGAAAACCATTGAGAAACGACTGAGATATGATGAAAACGGTTTTGACAGAGAGATTGATAGAAAACAAAAGAACAAAGGCGCGCCGCATCAAGCGGTCAATGCGACAAGGAAGAGGGTCAAGAGCGCTTGCAAACGGTGTAAGATTGAAGGAAAACCGTCAAGAAATGGGGAGATATGATATAAAAACACATGGTGTGACTCAGCTTTATGTTTACGGCGGATCAAGCGCGCGGTGCAAACGGTTAACACGTCGAGAATGGTCTCAGAAAGAGCTATCGAATAATTCTATATTCAAGGGAATCCGTCAAGGAATGGCTGAGATATGACCAAATCTTTACTCACCTGTGCCCAGACCCTACCCTGGCTTCCAGTCATGCAACCACTATGTAAAACTAAGCATTGGAAATGCCTAAATAATGCAGGGGAGCTAGACTCAAGGCAGGGGCTCACATATGCATTAGTACTGTGGTGGTGCCTATTAAAATCGGCTATAGCCAGCTATAGCTGGCTATGTAGCAAGTCCTCCTTTCACTTTGACCACCATCTTCCACGGGCAGAGGTGTATTGGTGTAAGACATACGGCGCGCTCTAGCGTACTGAGGCATTTGAGCATTTCCCTTCTTTTTCTTACATTTCCTACGTTGTCTACTTCACTTCCCCCCTTTCCCCCCTTCCCTTTCCCCCTGTTCCCCCCTTCCCTGCTCTCCTGGATTTCAAGCCAAAAGCTTCACTTTTTCCATCTTCCAGTCAAGAATTTGACATTCGCTTCAACACTATGTCGTCTCAAACGATGTCGCATTTTTTCACTACTCGCAACCTGACTCCGGCGAAAGCTGCTGCTAACTGTCCTGTTGAAACGGATGTAATCCGTTTCACACACGATGTGTTCCGCACCGTGGGAAACATCTCGGATCTATCCGATCTTATCTTGGATGGGACCGATCTTATCTAATCTGTCATATAATCAATATATTATAGAGTTAGACAGATATTATAGAGTTTGACATGTGTCAAACTCAGACAATAGCGCACCATGTGCATGACTGTGCAAAGCTGTGTTCCACACAGCTATTGACACAGCAATGACTGTGCATTAGCAAGCACAATAGAAATGATCAGTCAGCGCTACTAATATCGCTGACATCAGACCAGTAGATAGACTGTATAAATACCTCAGTACTTAGACGTCAATCTACATCCTCTGCTCTACTAAGTGATCGCTCTACAGCGGACTTAAGTGATACTACAGCTACCAGTAAGTGTTAACTTACTCAGCTCTACTATTCTGCTGCGCTCCTGTCGGTTGTTGCTTCGACAGGTTATGGGCCCCGTCTGCTCGCAGACCTGATGGCTGACCTATGACATCATTTCGCTTATAAGCGAAGTGGCTGTGCGCACCATGCTGTCATCGCACAGGAGATAGCGTCACCCGCTTTTGGTACTCACCAAACAGGAAATTAGGTTTGTTAGTAGTGCCCGTAGCTGTACAATATTGTAATCACCGTCATGATTGCTGACGTAACCCCGGGAACTCACCGGTAATATGAGTATGCCTCGATCTTGACAGAGATCTGCAGGCACCACCTGGAGAGGTGTGAGAATAATACTTATGGCAAACTATACCAGCCCCGGTTTCTGTGTTACCCCGGTCAATACCAAAACCATAATTCCGGATCTGTTGATTTTATCCAGATCTGGGCCGGATGGTGAATTCCGGCTTATCAACATTCTCCGGATTTAGGGCCGTCTATGACGGATAAAGATCGGATCGGGTTCTGTCCCGTCCCCGATCAAAAGGCTTCGCGCCCCTATGGCCGTGAATAATTAAGCGCTTATATCAATATATGGGTTTTCGTCCCATTGTTCTGATTATATTATGTAATTATTCTGTATAAGGGTCGTGCTGCTTGGACCTTGTTCCATGGTACACGCAGACCAGCGGCAGGCATGAGCTTAGCTTCCTGCTTAGAAATAGGATCGCTCCTTAGCGGCACTAGTACATTTCTAAAAATAGTTACATAGTGATGGATTTTCGCTGTCAGGGAATTTGATGGAGCCCTGAAGCACTCCTGAAAAGGCTGGATCCCTTTTCTGGCGATGAATTGAGAAGCCAAAAGCGAGTCTCAAGTCTCTGTCATGGGATCTATCTGTGTCCCATAACCGGAAGTCATGACAAAAAGCGCCAGCCTCTGCTATATTTAGAAAGTAGAGCTGACACACTTTTTTCAGACTTCAAACCAAACCAAACCAACTCTCCCGTATTTTTTATATTTTTGAAATATATAAAATGTCTTTTGTCAACAACGTTGCCTCTTCCTCCGCCGCCGCCATTGCCAAATCTGGCAATAACTCGTCCTCTTCCCCGTCTTCTGCAAATCTGGCAATTCTGCCGGTTTCGGCAATCCAGTTGGCAACCCTGCCAACTCTGGCAACTCTGTGGTCTCCACAGATCCGTTTTTAAGTTCCAAATCTGAGAACTCTGGTCGGAAGATTGGTATGGGGATCTTTTCTCTGAAGACGTAATTGATGTTGATGTTGTCACCAACAATGTCAACAGGCCTTTCTTTGGCTTAGAAGCTGATAAAAAAGGCAAGAAGGTGATTGCCCAATTTAAATTAGGCAAAATCACCACGTCTAATATCTTACGCAAGCGCGATGTTGGCCATCAGGCCAAAAATATCCGCTCGCCTAGCTCCACATCTCCGGCAATCCCGGAGACCCCTAAAGTGAAGACTCCATCTTCACTCCCTTCCTTACGCACACTGTCCTCATCATCCTCCCTGTTATCAAACAGGAATCTGTAACCCCGCTCTTGGTAGCCTATGGATACCAGTGTCTCACAAAAAGAGCGAGGGGAAAACACGAGTTACAGGCAGTGGGCCAAATCAAAGCATTGACTCAGATACTAGACAACAGCGTCTAGAGGACAGTCAATTAGAGTTGGCCCAATCGTGAGGCACGAGAGAAAGCGGCGCTGGCCCACTACCAAAGACAGCAACAGGATCACATGCGCAAAATGGCGCATGATATAGGGAAATCGACTCGTCGATTCAGGCAGATTCGGGAAAAATATGTAAACCCGAATCCAGTGCAATTTGGCACTGAACCCTGTTCAAATCTGAACAGGTAAGGCCACCAACACCTTTCCATGTCTAGGCAATGTGGAGAATAGGTCCCCTGTTCCTGTGCCTGGACCATCTAGGTCCAATTTTGCAGCCATTGCTAAAAATGGCTTGAAAATGTGCGTGGTCCCCTTAGACTCCAAAGGCGAATAATCCTAATTTGGTATATTCCTACCTGTTGAAGAACAGGAAAGAAGACATGAGCAGTGGCTCAAGTCGTTTGGAGCAAGGACGGTTACCGATGCGTCGAAGTGGGAGATTGACCCGCTTCCGGTACCATCCTCTGGGGGAACCAGGAGGAGAGACGCAAGGGAGACATGATGGGAAACCATCATATAAAGATATTAAGGAGTGGCAAGCAATTGCCAAAACCTTTGTAAATATGGGCATCATGCCTAATAAAATTCGTGTAGTCAAACAAAGACGAAGTGACTCCACCATTCACTATAAAACTACGAGAATTACATGATGCACATGATCTAGTGGAGGACGCTCGAATCATGATGAGTAATCATCAAGAAACAATCAAGATATAGCTGGCACTGTTAAAAAGTAGTAAAAACATGTGATGTCTTGATGAGTCAATAATGAAAGTTAAGACATGATCTCAAGAAAACACATGAGATCATCGAATCACAAGAACAGGCCAACTTTAAAGAGCGTATAGATCATATACGAAAAAATACAAAGGTTAAACTTGCAATTAATAAATTGCAAAAGAGGTGGATGAGCAAAGAATTCGTGCGAAAATGCAGAATCTTGGCTATCCAAGGAATCTGACGAACAAATTGGCTCATGAAAAGAAAAGAGCCAAGAAACAACGTCAGAAGGAAAATCGGTTAAATTGAAAACTGATAATATCCAAATCACTGCTAGATCAAAAGAACCTAGAAATAGAATTCCTACTCATGATGAGTTAAAGGAATCAAAGGATCAAACCTTGAAGATCTACTTTATGGTTCTGATAATTCTCATTGGGAGTTATCTGATGATGAGAATGAAACATTCCTAGCTGCTCAAAAGGATACCCATTTAGAGAAGGGTGAATTCATTAGAATACAATCAACGAATAGAGTGTTGACTCACACACATCAGAAACCTATCTGGAAAAGACCAGGTTTCTGCTCTTTGGCAGCAGTTAAATTAAGAGCACTGCCTAAATATGTGTGGAAGGCATATCCTACTATTAAGGAGATGTCTGAAATGAGCCATAGTCTTCGTAAAGATGTTGGCTTCACTCTAGTTGAGCAGCAGAATGGGCATTTCCATCTCACATCGTCCACAAAAGGAAAATATGGCTGGGCAAATATTGATAAAATTGCTCAACAAATAAAAGCCATTATCCTGTTGGTGTGGACAACAGTGACAAGGATAGAGTTCCCATATTAAAAGGTTCCAGTAATTGGAATACTTGGGAACGATTAATGAAGGCTATGCTCCAATCAAAATCTGTATGGCAATATGTGAATGGAGGCATTACACATAATGTATATACAGCTGCAGACCAGGAAAAAATGAATGCACCCAGTGTAACAGCTGTACAAGTGTCAGCACTTAGCCAGAAATGGAAGTTACACTTAGAGTGGCTAGAAAATGACAATAAAGCAAATGGCTTAATATCACTCCATTTGCCCAGTTCTCTTAAGTTATATACAAAAGAGACGTCAAAAGCCACCTGGGATGCACTTGTTGCTGCATTTGCAAAGCCTGGAGCAGTAGCCGTATTTAATATTTATAAAAAACAAAACTTGGGAATTCTCGAAAGGGAAAAGTCCTGCAGAATCAGTCCATGAGTTAATGGAACTCTGGGCTGAAATGGATCAGAATGGAAAGAAATTCGATGATGATTTCCAATATATGGAGGTCTTAGATCGATTACCATCATCCTGGGATTCATTCAAGACTTATGTCCTCCTTAAAATGACACTAGGAGAGACTAAGTTAAAAGATCTCATTCCTGAGATAGAGAATGAATGGCAGCATCGTAAAGCTGACTCAGGAAATCCATCTGCAAATTTTGTTCAAAGGAGTGGGAACAAATTCTCTAAGGCAAAAAACCTTATAAGAAACCTGGATTTACACTAGGGTAAATATGCCTAAAGGGAAATATGTCCCAAATAATACGCAAGCAGGTCTAGTAATAGACCTGCTTATGTACCTCCTGGAAACAAAAGAGGACCTAACTGGGAGTCTAATAAGCAACATAGAGATAATAGGAAGAGAAAACTTAATCTCCTATCTATGGCTGCTAATGCTCCTGGAGAATTATCCAAGAAGGATAAAGCGGATCTTAGAAAATTCGCTAATATGGTTATATTTGATAACCATGATATGGAAGTGGATGCTCCACAACCTTCTTCTTCAAATTGGCCGATAGAATCGGACCAAACATTAACAAAGTCGATCCTGAAACATTAAAATAATAAAAAGAATCAAAGATCTTAAAGGAAAAGGAAAAGATCTTATAGAAGAAGACTTTGTTGATGCATCTATACTATAGCTAGGATAGATGAGGAAGAAATTTCTCATAATGAGAAAGGAGTGGAGGAAAAATCTATTAATGAATAGATAACAGTTATCGGGACGAGTATGTTCTTCTCACTAACCAGGATACAAGTACTGATTATAAATCAGATATGATCCTGAAGAAACCTACAATGATACTATGATGATGATTTCTATGCAGATGATGGAAGAATGTAACCATCATAGAAATCACCATAGTAATGGTAAGTTTGTAGGTAGCAGATGTAAAAGTAGCCTAATAGCTGCTATGTAATGAAATCTGCACTGTGTAAAAGTGAGAGTTTAGAACAAGAATATTGATCATCGACTCTGGTGCATCTGTGCACATTACTAATAACAAAATGATTTTGTTGAGTAATCCATATTCTGAACCTGAAGAAATAAAACAGCAGATTCTAAATCAGCTGCTCTCATATTAGGTCAAGGAACCATGTTCCTCACCTTTAAAAATCCCAAAGGACAGAGACATACCGCTAAATTGGAAGTGTGTTATATGCCAAAAGCTTCTCATAAACTTATTTCATCGGGACAATTAAAAATCGCTGGTTACGTCGAATCATCTAACAGTGATCAGACAGTATTTTCTTATAAAGGAAATAATTCAATAATTGCTAGACCTAAAATCGGTTTGAACGATTCATTGGGCAGAAGTGATTATTGATTAAAAGAATGAACAAATTAGTCAACTTGGCTGATTTACTACCTGGCATAATCGTATGGCTCATGCAAACAAAAATGTAATTAAAAATATGGCCAAAATACTGAAGGTTTTGATAGTAAAATCAAAATACCTTCAGATATCCCTATTTGTTCAGGATGTGCACAAGGAAAGATGCATAATAAATCTTATCCGACTTCACAAACTTGTTCAAAACAACCCTTAGAGTTGTTACATGCTGATTTGCTTGAATTTCCACAAGAATCATACCATCGTAAAAAATGGTGTTTAATGATTCTTGATGACTATTCTTCATATGCCTTCTTGGCATTCCTACGATCAAAATCAGAAACGTTTCAAAACTTTAAAGACTTTGTTACACTGTTTGAAAATCAAACAGGAAGAAAAGTCAGACGTTTCAGATCGGATCGAGGGGGAGAGTTTAAATCAAATGAATTTGATCTATTCTTAAAGCAAAAAGGCATATTACATGAACAAAGTGCACCATACATCCACCAACAAAATGGTCGTGCAGAAAGATTAAATAATACCATATTGGAAAAAGCAGAAAGTATGAGACTCCATGCACAATGTCCAAAATTGTGGTGGGAGTTTGCAATGGAAACTGCTATCCATACATATAATCGCACACCATTAAAAAGAACAAAATGGATGACTCCATATGAAAATTTATATAACAAAAAGCCAGAAGTTCATTACTTTAAAACATTTGGATGTTTAGCATGGGTTTTCTTACCAAAAGAAATTAGACCAAATAAGCTTACACCAAGAGCTGAAGCCATGACATTCATTGGATATGAAAATGGCTCAAAAGCTTATAAATTCATGCAAAACAATAACTCCATATTTGTTGGTGTTCAATCATTATTTGATGAACATATATTTCCTAGAGCCAAAATAGAAGGCCAAAATGAGAGACTATTTAAACGTCCACCAGGTATTGAAACTTGGGATAATGAAGAAGGACAAGAATCTGATTCCAATTCCCACATACACCATGGTCGTCACTCATATGATAGTGACAGTGATGATGATACTCCCAAGGATAAAAGAAACAATTATTATCATAAAAATCATGATACTACATTTGATGGAAACAGCAGTCCATCTCATGATAATGATAATGATAAAGGGCTACCAGATTCAGATATGGCTCCTGATAAGGAAAATCAGGATAATATAGAACCAAATCTGAATCGGACAATTACACCTCCTGAACGAACAACAAATATCCCCAAAGATCGACATGGAGATAAACGTTCAGAGAAAGGAAAATCTAGACGAGATGAGAGATTTGATGAAACTCTCAGAAGGACTTCCCGAATTAAAAAACCAAAATTCTTATCTGACAATTTTTACGGACGAGAAAATCCCATTCAGACAGAAAAAGAATCTAAGTCAGAATGGGAGAAAAGAGTTTTTGGGAAAAACAAAGGAAGGCTTAGACCTATCCTTAGTCCTTCAACTTCACGAAAAGCACTAGAAAATCCATTAAAACAAATAGAAATGGATTTACAAATGGATGAACCTTCTAGTTCAGGATCAGAAACAGACAATTATAAAACTCCGTCTAATTCTGGATCTGACAAAGAAGAATCAGAAAAAGAAATTAGACCAATTTCAGGTGGTGAATCTATTCCAGATTTGAACCAACCAAAGTCTGATGATGAAGATCCATTTGGTGATTCAAGTGAAGATGAGATAAATAAACATCTCAGATCTAAATCACCTAGTGACAATCTCGTCAACTTTATACATAAATTGCATAGAGAAGGAGGAAATAAATTTGTTAACTACCTTCTATCAAAAGCCATAAGTCCAAATTATTCCAAAAATGTGGATCAATGGACATATAGAGATGCATATAAATTAAAAGCATCTAATCCCAAAGAATGGGATGAATGGCATAATGCAATGACAGAAGAAATTAAAGCCCTTCAAGACCGTGACGTATGGGAATTAGTACCATGTCCTAAAAACAGAAAACCTGTGAAATGTAGATGGGTTTATGCTGTTAAAAGCGATGGTCGAAAACGTGCTCGACTAGTTGCTAAAGGATTTTCACAAATACCTGGAGTTGATTATGATGATACATTCTCACCAGTTGCACGATTTGAAACTGTGAGACTCCTCATGGCTACAGCAGTGCTAGAAAATTGGGAAATTGAAGCGCTAGATGTAAAGACAGTGTTCCTATATGGAGACTTAGAAGAAAACATATATATGGAACAGCCAGAAGGATTTATCATCAAAGGACAAGAGCACAAAGTCTATAAGCTCAAAAAGGCCTTATATGGATTGAAACAAGCTTCTCTAGCTTGGAACAAAAAAGCAAATGAAAGTTTACGAGAATTAGGCTTTGGACGATGTCTTACAGACACAGGAGTCTATGTTTGCTATAGACAAAAATCAATAATAGTAGCAATACTATATGTTGATGATGTGTTATTCATGGGTGATAATAGAAAATTACTCATGGAAATAAAACACAAATTCATGACTAAATGGGAATGTAGAGATTTAGGACCCATTTCTGAATATCTTGGAATGAAAATAGTCCGAGATAGGAAAAGAAAATTGATAACCCTTGATCAAATTAACTATGCAAAGAAAATAGTTAAAAGATTTGGTCAAGAAGATTCTAAACCTGCTCGCACACCATTACCAGCAGGATACATACCTACAGCAAATGAAGGTTCTGCAACTCCTCAAGAAAGGAGTTACTATCAATCAATTATTGGATCCTTATTATATCTTACACTTGGCACAAGATATGATATTACTCAAGCAGTAATCATGATGTCACAATTCATGGTTAATCCTTCAAAAGAACATATTACTAAAGCCTTATATATCATTAAATATGTTAATTCCACTACAAATGGAAAAATAACATATGATGGCTTTAACAAAGAAGGACTTAATGCTTATGCTGATGCTGATTGGGCTGGTGACCAAATCACACACAAATCAGTAACGGGTAATCTAGTTCTATTAGCAGGAGCTCCAATTAGCTGGATTTCAAGAAAGCAAAAAACAGTTGCTTTGTCATCCACTGAAGCTGAATACATGAGCTTGTCAGATTGTTCTAGACAAATCATGTGGATTAAATCTTTATTCAAAGAACTGGGATTTAATGTTGGAGCTATTGATCTTAATGTTGATAATAGAGGATCAATATTCTTGGCAAAGAATCCAGCTCAAGAACATAGAACAAAACATATTGATATTCGTTATCATTATGTTAGAGAACGTGTTGAGGATAAAGATATCAACATTCAATATGTTCCCACAAATAATCAATTAGCTGATATCTTAACAAAAAATTTGACTTGGCAAAAGTTCAAAGAGTTAAGAGATAAAATTGGCATTGAGATCCTCAATGAGGGGGAGTGTTGAAACGGATGTAATCCGTTACACACACGATGTGTTCCGCACCGTGGGAAACATCTCGGATCTATCCGATCTTATCTTGGATGGGACCGATCTTATCTAATCTGTCATATAATCAATGTTTGTATATGTGGATATAATTATAGAGTTCACTGCTATTAATATCTTGACAGATATTATAGAGTTAGACAGATATTATAGAGTTTGACATGTGTCAAACTCAGACAATAGCGCACCATGTGCATGACTGTGCAAAGCTGTGTTCCACACAGCTATTGACACAGCAATGACTGTGCATTAGCAAGCACAATAGAAATGATCAGTCAGCGCTACTAATATCGCTGACATCAGACCAGTAGATAGACTGTATAAATACCTCAGTACTTAGACGTCAATCTATATCCTCTGCTCTACTAAGTGATCGCTCTACAGCGGACTTAAGTGACTACTACAGCTATCAGTAAGTGTTAACTTACTCAGCTCTACTATTCTGCTGCGCTCCTGTCGGTTGTTGCTTCGACACTCACAGATATAGTCAATCACACATATCATTTCTCTTAGCATGGAGCACCAGAACTCACCATAGATAGAGCTCACTGCAGGCATCAGGGCAATCAGTGGTCAACAATATCGAAGCTAATGCCGACAGGGCTTTCTGAGGCTATGTTCCGAAAGGTTGGGGGATCCTGGAGATGCAGGAAAGTCACGGTAACTAATTTGATTGGGGCAGACAGTAATGGGCCTTGCACAGGTCGTCTAATCAAGCTCGTCAAGCTCGTCAAAATCCACCCCCGTGCTTCCATTTCATAGTCGTCCCAATCACGTTCTTCAAACTCATCGAAGCTGCGCTTCTCATATTCATCGGAGTCACGCTCATTGAGGTCAGAGAGGTCACTACCGCCATGTTCAAAAAACGTGCTGTAAGACGCAAGGCTGGAAGACATACCGTCGACTTTTCGAGTGCAGTTGAGAGCCGTCGTACGATGTGGCATCTCGTCTATCCAATAAGTCGTAGTCGAAGTAGCGCTTCGCGATGTCTTCCCAATCACGCGCGTCGAGCTCAGACAGGTCACTATAACCGTGTCAAAAAAAAAACTGCTATGTGGAACATTGAAAGTTATACCGTCGTTCTGGACCTCCGCTTTGTGAACGATGTTAGCTACAACTGTTGCTCATTATGTGTCGTGGAATACCATACGCAGGTGGATCCATAGCTTTTTGTGGATTATCAACTGGTGGCGTTCCTCCCGTTTGTCCATTCTGTTTCTTTGCTTGATCTTCTTGATGACTTTTGTATGCTTTCTTGGCAAAATGAACGGCGATAGCTCCTGCCACCAGAGCCGCCCCACCCGCTAAAACGGTAGCGACGGTGCTTCTCTCTTCAAGCTCCATGTCATGGCGTTCGGCGAGCCTATAGACAATGTGCCGATATCATGATCATGGCATTGGACAAGAAATGTAGATCTTACTGTTGATCATTGAGATTAGATACTGCTCGAGATTCCAGCCCTTCGGGGGATCTAGCGTAAAACATGAGTCGGTCTCAAGTAAGGGTGACGAATGTACGCACTGCTCAATTGGAAGGGCAACCGATGTCTGGGAGAACATGGCCAGCTGGAGGAGCGCAACGGAAGCAGCGACGGTGTATTTAACCATGATGAGATGGGTCGATTGAAGTCGATTGTAAAATTTGAGGGACCGGATTCTCAAGTGACCAGCACGTTGAGTGGGATGAGTGCACTGCGCTGCGGTCAGCCAGGGGCCTGCCAGTTTTTATGCAGGAGCTTGTGCCGACTCGGGTTTGCCGGTGTCAACATCAGTTTAGTACATCTGATCTGATGCCGTTTTGGTGATAGCAGCACAGGAGCCCCCCGCAAAGTTTGATCACGAAATGGAAAAAAATTATCCAGACGGATTTTGAACTTTTTTATATCCGGACTCACCTCAGGGGCCTGTTCAAATTCAACGGGGACCAGGGGATCAGGTATTTGAAAAATGTTTGAGTTTTTTGTGTCAGAAATACATCCATATTTGAGCCTGGTTTCCGGGTCAAACCGTGTCTAGACAACAGCCACCTGTGCCGAGATCTTTGAAGCTAATATTGCAGCCGGAACAAATACTTGCCATAACACCCATAGGGGCTATCTCCCTGTGGTTTGCAGCGGGACCAAACGCCCTTTGCAAGTTGCGAGGAATTAAGCTGTCGTCAAGGTAGCATTACTTACCCCCGATTCCAAATTTGGTGCACAACACGAGTTTGCTTATGAACTTAGCCCTTCTATCCACTGCGTTTGTTGCTTTCATACATTGTACGCTCATCCGCAGCATGCGTCGACGTACTCTTCCTCACACCTATGTCCGTCACGACCGTCTGATGACAACTCGTAGCTTTTACTTCCTTTTCGTCCACGAACCGTCAAACTCGCTCCAACGACTCCTAATAGACGGTGTGTGCGTCATTAAACATCCCATGACCTCTCGAGGTCAAAGTCGGCCGCTGGTGTCACATAGGGAGCGTCACTGTCACATAGATGTCGCCCTTTTTTTTTGTATTATGAGGGCTGCCCCTGTGGTAGCACTACAGTTGTGTAGACTACGGTATCAACGAAGGCTTGACCGAAGGACGCAAAGAGGACGTCGCTGGTGTTGATGTTGAAGGTGAGGTACCGATAGTGCGGCATACGCAAAGGACTGCCTGTGGTTGCGGTTGGAGGAGAAAATTGTACGGCGGCTAGTGGGGATGGAGACGCAGCTATGGATGGGCGTCGAATGGACATTAGCAAGCGAATGTTCCAGTCCTTGTAAGCGAGAATGACCATCAGCAACAAAGTCATCGTTGCACGGGTGCAAATAGCCGGATGATGCGAGAGGCATTCCCTTGTCAACTCGTGTCGTCAGTGAATTGTCGCATCCTCAGACGGCCCCTCGATCATCGTGACTTGTGGAGGCGGCCATGTTGGACAGACTTAAGACACAAATCCTTGTTCTTGACTTTGACGTCGAGGGAGTGTCGGTAATGCGTATCCGGACCAAAGACCGGGGCCTGTCGGACCGGTAGAGTGTGTGTCTCCACATGAAGGGAGGCACGAGCGGGATGGAGCTAAGTCACGTGGATGCGGCGTCGTATCTTGCTCCTCGCCGCATCCACGCTGCACGGCTCAGAGAGCTATAAAGCTCTCCGTTCAGTCAAACCCACCCACCACTCCCTTGGGAGATCCATTCCCTGGACGATCACGGATCCGCGATCCCCAGGACCCAAGTGAACCTGTGCTGTCGCAGGCCGCCCGCCCGCGCTGTTCACCTCGGCCATAGGGATCAGAGTCCTGGTCAGTCGGAACCCCTAACGGGGTGTCACCCAATACCTTTTACTACGTACAACGGCATATGTTATAAGTTGACTTGAATAGTAACGGCATTGAAACGCAGGAACGATCCCAGCCAAAGATGAATCAACTTTACTTCGGCACATATCCCCACGCTTATGTAACGATCTAGCGTTATCTCCAACCTGGGTTTCCCGGTCTGATATTACTACTTGAAGCTCCGACTTCGTCGGCTCTAAACCTTGCTCGGTTTATAAGAGAGCGAGTATCGATTGCATGGTGAGAAGGGGATATCTGCTATACGCCAATCTTGTACACTGCATATCTAATAATTTTAATTGATAGTCCACCAAATCATAATAGTTGTAAACTTATCGGAGGGCGATTAGAAAGTCAGTTTTGAGTGATCGGTGTCACATGTGTACAGCAAAGCGGCAATGCGAAACCCCATGATGCATGATGACGTGTATTATTTACACGTGTGTTCTATCCGGCTCCGATCATGTCACAAAAACTGACCTGGGTCGAGCAAGGTAATTGTTGGACTGAATGTAATCCTGACACAAATGCAAACATTTCTGGTTACCCCCAAAATTCCGTTGAACTTGGACAGGCCTCGGGCGATAGTACAGATATAAAAAACGTCCAAAGAACGTCCAGACAAAAAGCAACTTTGAGATCCTGGCATTTGATATCGGAGGGTCCTGTGCAATTATCACCACATCAGCATCAGATCAGATTTAACTGATGATCATCTGAATATTGATTGCGCGGTAAACCCGACTGGGCACAAGCCTCTGCATAAAAACCCTGCTGGTGCATGACCCCCAGCGCAGTGCACTCATCCTACTCAACGTGCTGGTCACTTGAGAATCCGTTCCCTCAAATCATTTTTAATCGACATTTACTCGAATCATATCATCATGGTTAAATACACCGTCGCTGCTTCTGTTGCACTCGTCCAGCTGATGTTTGCACGGACATCGGTTGCCCTTCCAATTGAGCAGTGCGTATATTCGTCACCCTTACTTGAGACCGCCTCATGTTTTACCGTGCTAGATACCCCGAAGGGTTGGAATCTCGAGCAATATCCAGTCCCAATGATCAACAGTAAGATCCATGTTTCTTGTCAAATGCCATGATCATAATACCGGCGCATTGTCTATAGGCTCGCCGAACGTAAAAACATGGAGCTTGAAGCGAGAGTCGGTTTGGGAGCCGGTTTACTTGCTGGAGCCGCGGGAGCATTTGCCATTAATCAATATGACAATAACCACGATAAACGGTATGCCGTTCAATGCTCCGCACAGCAGCTTGTTCTTGACGTGGTGATAGTGACCTGTCAAACGTCGACGCGCGTGATTGGAAAGAATTCGTGAAGCGCTACATCAACGACGCATTGGATAGACGAGATGGCGCATCGCATGCGCTCGCCGAACGTGATGACGTAGAGCTTGAAGCGAGAGCAGGTCATGGCGGCGGTGGCGGCTCCAGCATGATGCCACTCAGTGCTATAGTTGCTTCAACTGCGACAGCGGATGCCATTAACAACCACGATAAACGGTATGCCTTTCAATGCTCCGCACAGCAGCTTGTTCTTGACGTAGTGATAGTGACCTGTCAAACTTCGACGCGCGTGATTGGAAAGAATTCGTGAAGCGCTACATCAACGACGCATTGGATAGACGAGATGGCGCATCGCATGCGCTCGCCGAACGTGATGACGTAGAGCTTGAAGCGAGAGCAGGTCATGGCGGCGGTGGCGGCGCCAGCATGATGCCACTCAGTGCTATAGTTGCTTCAACTGCGACAGCGGATGCCATTAACAACCACGATAAACGGTATGCCTTTCAATGCTCCGCACAGCAGCTTGTTCTTGACGTAGTGATAGTGACCTGTCAAACTTCGACGCGCGTGATTGGAAAGAATTCGTGAAGCGCTACATCAACGACGCATTGGATAGACGAGATGGCGCATCGCATGCGCTCGCCGAACGTGATGACGTAGAGCTTGAAGCGAGAGCAGGTCATGGCGGCGGTGGCGGCGCCAGCATGATGCCACTCAGTGCTATAGTTGCTTCAACTGCGACAGCGGATGCCATTAACAACCACGATAAACGGTATGCTTTTCAATGCTCCAAACGGCAGCGTGTTTTTGACATGGTGGACATGGTGATAGTGACCTCTCCGACCTCTTTGAGCGTGACTGGGATGAATATGAGAAGCGCAGATTCAATGATTTTGAAGAACGTGATTGGGACGACTATGAAATGGAAGCACGGGGGTTGGACTTTGATGAGCTTGACGAGCTTGATTAGAAGACCTGTGTAAAATGCCCCATCTGTGCCAATCAAATTAGTTACTGTGACCTTCCCATAGCCCCAAGCTGCAGACCCTGGCGTTAGCTTCGACGGTGTTGACCACCGACGGCCAGGTCACTATGTGGTAGTTGCTGCTAGTATCATCCCTGACGCCATTGCACCACCCATGAGCTCGCCAACTATGAGTACTCTGGTGCTCCATGCCAAGACGATCAGTAGGTGTCGTCGCGTTCTTTCAACAACGTCCAGTAGCAACTGCCGGGATTCGATACTATGTCTTCGCGCCGATACCTTTTAAGCTAATATTGCAGGGCGGAAGCAATATTTTCGTGCCGTTCGAGTTATCTACCTATGGTTTGCAGCGGGACCAAACGTCTTATGCAAATTGTATGCACTGTTGTGCGATTTGTCATGCAGCTAATTTGATTGGCGCATCATTATAGGTCATCTAATCGAGCTCGTCAGCGTCCAACCCCCGTGCTTCCATTTCATAGTCGTCGCTCCTCAAACTCGTTCCAATCACGTTCTTCAAGCTTCTCATATTCATCCTGGCAGTTGCGCTCATAAAGGTCAGAGAGGTCATGCTGCAAGATACAAGGCTAGAAGACATACCGTCGGTTCTGTGAAGCTGGATCTTGAGGTGGAGGTGGAGGTGGAGGTGCGGTTGCCGCAGGCCCGCTATAGATAATATCATAGATGGCATGGAGTTTCCCACCTACATTTTGCATCTCAGTCCCGAGATCTCGTCCATCCAATTCGTCGATGTAGCGCTTCACGAATTCTTTCCAATCACGCGAGTCGAGGTCAGACAGGTCACTATCACTATATCAAAAACAACCTGCCGTGTGGAGCATTGAAAGGCATACCGTCGACTATTTTCAACTGGTGGTGATTTTGGTTCAGATCCCGGTGATAACTTGAATGAGCTTTGGGCTTGTTGGTTTTGGGCTTGTTGGGTTTGGGCTTGTTGGTTATAGGCTTGTTGGTTATCTTGGTGTGTGTGCTCATAAGCTACACGTCCCGTCGTCGCTACCGCTGCTGTTAATAAAACAACTTTTTTTTTCGATATTCTCGCTTCAAGTTCCATGTTATCACGTTCGGTGAACCTGTAGACAATACGCTGGTATCATTATCATGGCATTTGACAGGAAATGTGTATCTTACTGTTGATCATTGGGATTTAAGATTGCTCGAGATTCCAACCCTTCGGGGTATCTATCATGGATAAACATGAGGCGACTCTCTTAGGTAAGGACGAATGTACGCACTCAATTGGAAGGGCAACCGATGTCCACGTGAACACGGCCAGCTGAATGAGTCCAACGGAAGCTGCAACGGTGTATTTAACCATAATGAGATGAGTCGAGTAAAGTCGATTGAAATGATTTGAGGGAATGGATTCTCAAGTGACCAGCACGTTGAGGATGAGTGCACTGCGCTGGAGGGTCGGCTAAGCTGGCAAGTCTTTATGCAGTATCTTTTGCCCCGCTCGGGTTTATCGGCTCAATATCAGTTGATCGTTGCAAACGGCTAATGTCACACGGCAGAGTCAAGTCACAAGGCCAACTTGATAATCATACTACCATACTCTGATGTCATAAGTAGTCGAGCATCATACTAGAGAGGCTACACTCTCTCTCCCGATCTATGTCTGAGTCCTATTGAGTTCACGCGCCCTCCATCAGCAAACTTGGGGGCTCTCTGCAGAGGCCTCTGCAGCACTGTGGAGGTACCACAGAGCCCACAGGGCCTGGAGATAAGGTATATGTTCCGTGCAGTACTGCCACAGTCTGCTGGCAGTCTGTGGCAGTCCAAGTAAATAACTGTTCCAACAAGCCACAGAGCCCCACAGAACCCCACAGAACCCCACAGAACCCCACAGAGCCCCACAGAGCCTAGAGAAAAGGTATATGTTCTGTGCAGTACTGCCACAGTCTGCAGGCAGTCTGTGGCAATCCAATTAAAAAACTGTGCCAATAAGGCACAGAGTCCCACAGAGTCCCACAGAGCCTGGAGAAAAGGTATATGTTCTGTGCAGCACTGTGCAGTACTGCCACAGACTGCCAGCAGACTGTGGCAGTACTGCACAGAACATATACCTTTTCTCCAGACTCTGTGGGACTCTGTGGGACTCTGTGGGACTCTGCAGGACACTGTGGGACTCTGGTCAATTAAAGTAATATATGAACATAAATAACTTGCCAATGACCAGGATTGAACTCACAACCTTAGAGCACAGCTGAAGCAATACAAACCATTACACCAAACTGGTATTGTTATGTTGGTCTCAAAAAGACATATATCCTACATCCTATCCAGTGGACTTAGTCTTGCCACTGCTCTCACTCGACTAAATCCTATTTTCTGAGTCAAGATCTACAAATCCAGGCTTGGGTGTGTGACAAGAGTTGTAGTATGGAAGAAGGCGCACAACTTTTGTTCCTGGCAGAAATAATTCAACCAGTGGTTCATAAGTTATTCATGTTTAGCCAATTGACAAGTCATTGCAGACAGCTGCAGTGCTGATACAGAGTCCCACAGAGTCCCACAGAGTCTGGAATCACTGCAGGTCACCGCAGAATTACTGCGGGTCTCTGCAGATCTCTGCAGATCACTGTGGATTCACTGCAGGTCTCTGCAGAATTACTGCAGGCCACTGCAGATCACTGTGGATTCACTGCAGGTCACTGTGGATTCACTGCAGGTCTCTGCAGAATTACTGCAGGCCACTGTAGAATTACTGCAGGCCACCGCAGGTCACTGCAGAATTACTGCAGATCACTGTGGATTCACTGCAGGTCTCTGCAGAATTACTGCAGGCCACTGTAGAATTACTGCAGGCCACCGCAGGTCACTGCAGAATTACTGCAGATCACTGTGGATTCACTGCAGGTCTCTGCAGAATTACTGCAGGCCACTACAGGTCTCTGCAGAATTACTGCAGGCCACTGCAGATCACTGTGGATTCACTGCAGGTCTCTGCAGAATTACTGCAGGTCACTGTGGATTCACTGCAGGTCTCTGCAGAATTACTGCAGGCCACTACAGGTCTCTGCAGAATTACTGCGCAGGTCACTGTGGATTCACTGCAGGTCTCTGCAGAATTACTGCAGAAGGTCACTGTGGATTCACTGCAGGTCTCTGCAG